>JAPDSC010061825.1:0-10292 GCA_026290005.1 Latrodectus geometricus
TATTTGGTAATGATCATAAATACATTAGTATTTAGGATAATTATGTGTTGGAATCAGTTTGAATAAAAATTTCAAATAGGTTTTGATGTTATCGATAATCGAATATTTTATGACATTATTGTAAATGTATTTTCTGGTATGTATCTTATATCAGGTTTTTGTAAATAGATAAATATAATGGTCGCAGAATCAGTTGCCCTTAAAAACAGTTGTGTCAGGATTGGTTGTGTTTATTTGTCGCTCAACAGTCATTTATTGCACGAGGGCTAAATAGACCAAGAATTACCATTTTAAGTGAATTCCGAAGCACTACAAACATTCAAGCCTTGGATAGGATTCGAACTCACGAACTCTTGAACAGTAGACCAGAGCGCCAACAATTCGATTGCCTGCTCCTTTTGTTGCGCAAAGATGCGCTCTTCAGAGAAATTTTTGCGAATGAAAATGTGATACGCAAAAGATGAACATTTCAAAGAATTCATAAAATAGTCATCAGTATTAACTCCAATGTTTAAATGAAAATAATTTATAGGAAGTTTTCATAAACACACCTAATTTGACCGATGTTATTGATTTCGATGAAAATCAAATTATATCCTATCAGGATTTTATCATTTGGCAGTACTACCGCTCATATCAATCTAGATTATTGTTTCTCTGAGACCTATATGGTGTACTTTGATTATCAAAATTTAGGTGTTGAAAACATTTGAAGCTAAATTCATACAGGAGTGCCTTCAATACGGTGATCAACGAAAGGAGTAATGTGTTTTCACAGGAATCCCCATTTTGTTTATACTATGTATCGTATTCATATTTAGTTTCAGGAGTAGGGGAACTTATTCCCAAAGAGCCTTTGGCATCGTCATACCAGTACAAGACCTAGAATGATGGCATGAAAGTTCTTGAGTATACTTCTCCCTCTCTCAGTTACCTCTTATTCATATTGATGGGGATTTTGAAGATTAAACATCCTATTTTTTGTTTCAGGCTCTATAGATTGTTCAAGACATGACAAATACAATGCTGGCCACCCAAATTGCACAACACCAAGAAAGACAATTGATAGTCAACATGTTATCTGCAAAATGAATTTGTTGTGATAAATAGCAAATGATTAAAGTTATAAGTTTCTGAGAAGTGTGGTTCGTGTCAAAATCAGTAGCCAGAGTAGCTAATATTTTGGAAATCACCGCTGCTACACGCCTCGGCATTGATTCAAAGAGACTTTTTCTTGGAATACAGCAGACCAAGCAGCTTCCACAGGTTAACAAAGTAGATCTGGTATGGTAGCTAGGGATATAATTTGGGTCAATCGTTGAGCAACTATGGACCACATGTTTTCTATCTGCGAAAGATGCAGTCAGCAAACCGACAGGGAATCATTTCAATCTGGTTATTGATGAAGAACCCTTGGACAATGAGTTCCAAGTGTGGTCCCGCATTATCCTGTTGAAATATGGCTGTGGGTAAGCCCTGAAGGACAACTGTCTCCAACACCTCTGAGAAAAAGCACTGGCTGTTTAAAGTACTTGCAATGAGTACTAGAGGAGTGCAAGAGTGATATCCAATACCACCCCATACACTAATACTCGGTGCAAAACCAGTGTAAAGATGCATAACGTAGTTCTTTAGCATCCTCTTTCTACGGTGTCTCTAGATTCGAATGCGACGATTGTGGTGTTGCAAACAGAATCACGACTCATCAGTACGATTTCTTTCCATTCTGATGTCCACATCCTTCTTTCATCGCATGATTGGCGGCAGAGACATCTGTGGTTCTACGTCAAGGATAGACGAAGCAATAGACGGCTTGTGGACACACCACTTTGTGTAAGCGGCGTCGAATAGTACGCGCAGACACTGGATGATGCGTTAGACTGAATGTCCCGTACTATGGTTCGTGATGTGGCTAAACAATCCGTCACTGCCACGCGCTTGTCGTAAATTGGTGCAATGAGGAGCACTCCTGCTCAACGATCACACATAGCATTAGAGTTGTTTGGTTTCATCTAACACGACCTCCGATTTCTCTGAAAGATAGTCCATAATCTCGGTAGGTCACTATCCTTCCTCTATTGAAGTCGGTAACTTGATCAAAAAACGATCGCTCTTTTCTACGAGGCATAATTGATCGTTTTTTTTTTTTTTAAACTACAAGAAAAACAATTGGCAAACTCGAAATCATCAAAATCTTCAGCTCTGAAATTCTAATCATTTGCATATCTCAACTCCTTTTATACATGTCTTAAATTGCATGTTATTTGCATGCTTCCTTCAGGGTGTTGCATTTGAATATTTCCTTCTGGGTGGAAAGCAGTGTATTTCATTTCAGTAGAATAATGTTAGGTCACATGTCGATTTTCTTTTCCGATTGTACAGATCATTATTAATCTAAATGGGCCGCCCAACCTGTCTAGTGGTTAGCGTAACTGATTACGGATGGGGAGGACCTGGGCTCGAATCCCGGCTCGGGCATGGATGTACTTTCTCTCTCTCTGTGTTTCTTGTCCTTTCCTCAGATGATGGATGAATGTGGCCCGCCCTATAAACGGGTTTGTGGTGGTGTGGCGTGGGCGATGCTATTCGTACTTGGTTCACCTACCTGTGAACCAAGTACACAGTGACTTGGTTCACAGGTGCTCACCAGGTAACTATAAAAGGAGTAGCAGTTTCCGGCCTTGTTGGGGCTAATGTACTATACTTGCTCAAGGGTGTCCGCCATTAGAAATAAAAAAAAATATTTCACTATAATACAGAATGGTGGAGTGGATTACTATGTTGTATGAGCCTTAACACGTTATTAAATTATAATTACATTATATATACATCATCTTATTACTACATTCTTATTAACATAGAATAATACGTTATCAAAAAAATTAATCTAAATGTTCAGCTGCCATGGATACACTATTCGCTAGGTATCTCACCAACAGAAGAAGTCTGATCAACACTTGACGAGCGAGATTGCAAAATGAATATATGCAAGAATAAAATCAGTTACATTTGTTTTATTCTTTTAATCAGTTTAGAGATTCTACGCACAATAAAATTACCTAAATAAATAAATAATAAATTTTATAGAGACATTTTTTTCAGAGGGGGGTTCATTTTTAAATTAGTCAACAATTTTAATTCGACCAATATAGATTTAACCCGTTTAAAGGAGGATTAAGAAACACGAGCTCACGAATATCGCAGAATTTTGCTCCAGGAAATGGCAACAGGAGCAGCCAGAGAGTTAAAAGAATTCAGGGTAACTTTTGAGTAATAAGAATTATTGAAAATATTAAATGAAAAACATTTAATATGTTTGGGGAGGAACCGTATAATGCTGCTTACTAATAACTTAGAAATAATAATGTGATTCTGACAAAAAAGGCTGCATAAGATTTTTGGAACTGGTTGTTTTAAAAATTTAGACTATTAATTCCAGTCTTAAATATAGTGTTATAGCTATTGGGGTAAAAAAAATTTTTTTTTTATTGTTGAAATCAACCGCTGTTAAGCAATGATCGAGTTTAGCCAAGTCCACCCCCCCCTTACCGGAAAAAGAAAACCTAAATTAAGGTGAAATATACGAACGACTTTCTACTTTTCAATTTTGCTGTTATCCAATAAAAAATCAACTATTTCTGTAAAGGTAATTAACATCAATATTTATTCTGTTAGTGTTGTCATTGACAGTGTCACTTATCGCCATAATTGCTTAAAATTAATACTGTGTTCGAATACGGAAACTTGATGAGATAAGAAAAAAACAAAATCTCAAAACTCTTATTTTTAACCAAAAAAAAAAAAAAAAAAAAGGGTTTACAATCACTGATGCCGTATAATAAAAGACAATTTTGAAAGAGTTAAGTCAATTGACTTTCTAACTGTGAAAAATCAGAAAATCGCCAAATAGAGATTAAGTTAGACGAATTCAAGATAGACGACAATGAAATGTAAGTACCACTATGACGATGAAAAATATATTATTTTTAATTTTTGAGCTGAATTTACGTTTGAGAAATTTTGACACTTACAAAATTTTAAATAATAATTTACACAACTTTTATTTATTATTTCTATCTTAATATTTTTTATGTTAGAAAATAGGCTTAATTTTTGACTAAAAGCGACATTTTATTTTGCAACATTTCATTATACTTAATATTATATTAAAAATATTCATCAGGCATAGTAGCCAATTATAAAAATTTATTAGCGGTAGCGTTGGCCTGTAATTCATTCGGGCGTCGTTCTCGTAACCGGAGAGTAGTGAGTTCGAATCCCGGCTTAGACGAAGGTCTGTCGTGTTTACTAATAGTGACTGGGGCACGTGAAATGTTCTCCATATTACCATTCCAAATTAATACCTCTGGGGGTGATTGGAGCCAGACCATAGGTCTTCTTTGGCTTCAATCTCTTAATTAGAACACCTAGATCGTGCTGCCACCTATGAGCCAAAATCATAATTCCATTATCGAACGGGGTTGCTCTTTTCAAAAATGGAAGACGTTCTTTCTGACTTCATTCGCCCAATCCCTGACGGGCGGGTTGGGCTTCGCCAAGTGTCATTAGTAACAAGAAATTTGATATTTAGTTATTTTTGAAGAAAATATACTATAAAATATGTATGATTTATAGATTTCTTATTCATAGAAGATAAAAGTTAATTAATAGTTAATGCTTTGCGTAAATCTAGGAAATATCGATGTAAAGAATGAGAAAAATGCACACTAATGGTGGATAATATGCCAATTACAAGCACTAATTCTTGATTTATACCCAAACAAACTATCCTAATTAAAAATTTAAATTTAAAAACTATTGAAAGGACTACAATTATCATTAATTAGAGAACAGATTATTGATAATTCTTATTTTATTTTGCTAAATATGTTAAGGAATTTAAGTAGATGAATTAATTTGTGTATATTTCTATATTAGTAGTAGACAAAAGTTTTTATGGAACTCAATATTCAATAAATGTTTCGATTTTTGAAGCACAAAATATATTAAAAAAACATAATAGCCCAATCACAATGAAAGAAAGTCAAATAGTAATGAACTATAAAATAAGAAATTTAACAGAAGAAAAAACATTTATTTTTCTTCTTTCACTAATTTATTGTAGTAAAAAAAAAAGCGTTGAAAATTAAATAGCCATTTTTAAATGCGATTAAAAAAATTATAATACAAATTGGGAATATTGTAAAAATTGAAGTGATTATTTAAGTATTAGAAATTTTTGTTTTAAAATATTAATAATATAACCGTGAATAAAAAAACTTTTTTAGAAATCTCAAGTACAGTGTCAGGACATTGATGATATAGTACTTGAAGCACAGGACATCATTAGAACCCTCATAGATGACCATTTTATTTGCTACATCAGAAAAATTGCAAATAGAATTATATTTATTGAGCTCACATTTTACACAAGAAAAATCAAGTTGTTCCAGAAAATATAGAGGTGAGAAATCAGTGTGTTTGACATTCCCCACTCATAAACATTTATAAAAACAGTAGAATAGAAACAAGGCATTTATTGCAGCTTCAAATACTACGCGTAAATCCAGCAGTAAATGCAGCGTGGAAGGTAGCTAGTGAATGCTGGCGTGCCAGTTAGTCAACAATTAATGAGCAAGAGAAAATCTCAACATATGTTAAGTTTATAAAAGTACCTAAACACGCAATCTGCATTATAAGACAGAAACATTGCATTACGGAAGTTTGGATGATAAAGAGCACTTTAGAAACATAATGGATGCTGGCCAAAGAACAGCAAGCAAGAAATGATCGAAACGAGTGCTTTATGTCACCCCATTTTAAGTGTGATAACATCGAATGTATTTTGGTAAAATATGTTCTTCGTGGTGAAGAAAAAGAGATGTGGCATTTATATGTTACTAAAAGTTACTCGCACTATAAAGCAACATTACTCCACTACGGTTGCCATATTCATTGTTAATCACATCTTTAGAAGAGTTATGGACTGATGCAATGCCAAAAAGGATATCTGATGGCATGGATGTCATTAAATATTTTGAAAATATCATTCAACTGTTCAAGTAAGCGATTTTCTAATAAACACCACATTTAGAGTTCTTAACATAGCTGTATAAACCCTTAAGACCCTGCAGAATATTCTCCACTATTACTGATGAAGGTCGCAGAGATTTTATACAGTATTCTGCAGGACACTTATTAGTAAATTTATTTCGCAATGAATCCTGATTCATAAGAATTTCACCAATGTGAACAATAATTCTTCATTAGGATATACGGTTACGCAATTCTAGTTGAGTATAATTTATCACTTTTTCATAAGAGATAACTTGCAAACCAGAAAAATATATTCCGACATTCAAATGTAACTAATGTAAGAAGGGCTGTCACTTTTTCCCCTCTAAAAAAACAGAATAGAAACATGATAGTGTGTTCTGTTTGTCACATAAGCTTCGCAAGATTCATATGAAGTTCTTTTATCTGGAAATTTTTATGGTCGGTGTTGTTTACAGCAGAATAAAGTCAGTAACAAAAAGTTACTTTAAGCAACGTGTGAGTTGAAATGATGGAAAATGCTCGATTTTGAATTGTTAATTGTAATCTTAAAAAAATGTGAGACACTTTTGTAATTATTTATTTTTTTGTATATTTTGACAATTATTGAAATCACGAGTCATTTAATAAGTATATAAATGTTATAAAGATAAGTTTTGCGTGCATGTAATCTTTAATTAGCAAAGCAGAAAATATTTTTCACATTTACTCTCTTAGTCAGTCGTGCTTTTGTAGATATATATGATTAATTTGTTGCAATCATTACACTATGTTAATCCATTCGAACAATTTTTCTTAGTTGAACTATGAGCATATTTCTTTAAATGCTCAGTTGTAATAAATTATCAATTTGAAGTAAATACTTCAATTATAAAACGCATAAATAACTAATTTTGACAGTTCTAAAGTTCTTTAATTTTCTAATTATTCGATCATTTTTGTTGTTTCTAAACATGGAAGGATGTGAAGTACAAAAAATATAGGAACTTTTTACCAAATAATGTTTTTATGCATCATACACACACATAGTGGTTATGATTAGAGTTAAATATTCATATACGTATAGAACTTGTTTATTACGGATTTTAGTAAAATTTTGTATACATAGCTATATAAAGTAGTTTTTTCCATAAATAAAAATAAATTTAGATTGTGGCCATATAAAAAATTGTGACCTTACAATGAAAAAAGAGGCAGAATGATTTTCTAGCTGCTTACAAATTATCTTATAAATTTTATCAATTTGCATGAGAAATTTTGAAAATTAACACAGAACACATGAACAGTTTCGCCATAAGATATTTAGAATATTTAAATATCTTATGGCGAAAATAATTTTTAAATAAAATAATTTTTTATTGCAGATATCAATTCTTTATGCTTTGTATAAAGTATAAATGAAGTTTCGTCAAAACTCAATTAGCATAGCGTGTTCAATGGGGCTCTGATTAGGATCAATGCAGTTGTTAACAGCCTGTATGTAAATGAAGTATATCCTTATTTTTAAATGTATGATACTACTATTTAAACAGTTACTTTTATACTGTTATGCAAGTATATTTTTATTAGTCCTTCAATTATAAATACTTCCCCTTTACACCAGATTTTTGCTTATTCTCTTTCCTAATCTTTTTCCTATTAACCAATAAAATATGGAACATTTTACTTCTTGTACATTAATTTCAAACTAATACTACGAACAAATGAAGTTTTTAATAAAATTATAGCATAATTCCTACAGCAATCTTTTTCTAAACTTAAATATTTTTAATATTTACAGTTTCTTATAAGATGTTTTTTAGTTAACAAATAATAATTATATTATTTAATTAGTAATGTTCTTTTTAAATTAAAAGAAATTATATCGTCACATTCCTAAAAATCAAAATATGGCGTTTCTGATAATTTTAATACAAGGAATGTACTAAATTCCACACAGATGCATAAAAACAAATTTAATGCTTATTTCATGTCTAATATGTATTTTTTTTAATTGACAAAAACGGAAAAAAAGAGTACCTAAACTCGTAATTCAATATGTGTTCATTTATTACTTGATCTATTTTTCAATAGATTTTTTTTTCAAATAATAGCAATTTACTACAATTTACGAAACTATAATTTAAATATTTTTTCTCGAGATAAAAAAAAAAACTGTCCGCATGTAGAATCCTACTTTAAAAAATCTTGAAAAAAAATAAATGAAGTTCATAAGAGGTGAACTATGGCTAGATCAATTTGTAGTTCCATGATTATATAGCGCGGTAGAAATACGGAAAAAAAGTTAGAGTTGGAGAGATCAATAGACAGAGAGAAAATACAGAAACAAATTTGGACGTTTTTCTAAAACGTCCAAATTTATAATAATAAAAAATAAAAAAATAAATAAATAAAATAAAAAATTAAAAAAAAACCCTTTAACGATACCGATTTGGGATTGCTAAGCAGAGCTATTGGAAGGTAAAAAACTGAATAATCAAAAATGAAAGTAACTTGTTATTAGTACGTGTAACAGGTGATGGTATAGTATCTTTCAGACGTGTTTATTTTTTCTTTTTATGGCGGGACATTGAGTGACTTGACCCGTCGCCCACAATAAGGCCGGAAGCTGCTGCTCATTTTAACGTTACCCGGTGAGCACCTGTGAACCAAGAACGAGTAGCATTGCCCACGTCACACCACCACAAATCCGCTTATAAGGCGGGCCTCATTCCTCCATCATCTTAGAAGATACAAAAAGAGAGAGACAAAGGAAACATCCATGCCCAAACCGGGATTCGAACCCGGAACCAACAGCCCAGAAGTCAGGAACACCTACCACTGAGCTATCAGCCGCCTATCTTTCAAAAATCGGAGATAGTTAAAAAGATTGAACAAAAATATAAAATGTAAACAAATTAGTAGAGGATCGATATATAACTGTAAATTTACTGCGCATCATAGATTCCAAGCGTAACAGTCAGCAAATAGCCGGGTAACTATTTCCTTACAATTGCGTTTGGAACAATGCTATGGAAGACAAATGGTAGTTGAGCTGGGGGTGTATGTCCCCGAACGCAATTTCACAAGAGTCCTCTGTTCATGAAGAAATTGGTTTGATTGCCACTTAAAACACTCTTTCAAAAACTAGGAATAATAGGGCCATGAGTTTAAAGTAGATTCCGAGTCCCTATTAATATCCACACCTGAGGAGTTCATCAAACTATCGACACAGTTAAACCGAAGACCAGATTGATAACCATACGGCTGGCAGCTTGGATGTTTTTGAAATGGCGGTTTTTCAGAAAAGCCCACATGGTTTCTTTTATATGGAAGGAGCGTGCAGCTCTTAAAGTCATATTACTTTTTGAGAAATTAAATATGTCATTTTCTGTGACAAAACGTCGAAGTTCAATACACAGAATGATTTGCGAACAGTTTTCATCTGGAAAAAACTATCATTCTGCTGACATTAGGAAAATTCATGGCTTGGATGGTATTGATAAAACTGTACAAGTAGAGAAGTGTTAGAAAATTGTTCTATATCTTCTCCATTCGCGCAATGACAGCAGTTCATTTATGATTCGATCTCACTATTTTCCAATAGAGAACACCTTAATCAACTAGGCTACTGTGGCCTACTTTGTAGACGTTAAAATTTTATCCTCATTAAAAGTATAAGATCAGGTCAAATGAATACACAATGTGGACACACTACTTGTTAAAAGAAATAAAAAACAAAAGTATAAAAATTGCTTGAAATTTATCGCTTCGTTTGTGATCTATAAAACTGATTATTATACAAACTGTTTTGATTAATGTGTCCGTCCTTTGCAAAGAAACCTACATTTAATACCTGTAACAATTTTTTGCTATCATTTTTTTTACATGGAAAAAAGTAATAAAACGAACTTTCATTAATTAAAATAATTTTTTAATAAGGTTACGATACTAGATAATTAATTTTGGAAACCAATACATTTTATGACAAGATACAAGCAAATATTACCATGAAACACTTTAAATAATGGATATTATTCATTGATAAAAGTAACAAGAAGCACTGATTGGGGATCTAAAGATACAGAAAACGTTCTATTCAATTAAGATATTCTTTAATTCTGATATTAGTATAACGAACATCGATAAGGGAATGTAAAATGTCTAAGTTAGGAACTATATTTTCGCTTAATATAATTGATTTATATTCACTCCTGTTTATATATACTAGTTATTTGACGTTTTAATATTACGACTGC
>JAPDSC010061831.1:0-15982 GCA_026290005.1 Latrodectus geometricus
ATTTTCACACAAATAAATATTTATTTCCTTATTTAAATTACAATCAAACGTAAAATATTATTTTTCATTTTTTAAAATAAAATATGCTATTTAAAAAAACATTACAGTACATTCCTTAATTTAGTTTTTCGTCATATCTAATCTAAAAATAAACTTAAGTTTCCAGAAAATAAATTTCGCTTATATTTGAATCTAAGCCACAAAAATTTAAGTTTGTAGAGGTGAATATGAAAGGCTAAAATACGCATTTAAAGGTGACTTGAAAGTATATTTCTAGAAATATCACGATTCCAACAGTTCAAAGATGTAATCGGAGAAGATTTTACCAATTTTATGCAAAAATAAGATTTTAAATTGTATATTTTTACGAATATAATGCCTCATAATATCCATTAAAGATACACTACTGTTACAAAAATTAAAATTTTATTAAATCTTTGAATATTTTTTAAATAAATATCTTTCTTGCATTAAATTTACAAAAGTTAACTTTAGGCTATAAATTTAAATATTAATTCTACGTTCCGAAGAACGAAATCTTGAATTGTCACTAAGCTCTTTCATGAAAACTTTTATCTTTACGGATGATTGTTGTAATAAGACAATTTTGCAGAAAAGAAATATAAAATGCATTGTTTTCTGAAAAATATTGCTTCTTTATTGAATTATAAGAAAATAGTTTTTTTTATTTAAAATAAAAAGTTTTCCTTTGAAGTTACAGAATATTTTTTGCTAAACATAAGTTTCTCTTTTATAGACAATCACATTCCAATAGTTATATAAGTTAGAAACTATAAAAACTAAATAAATTTAACAGTTTATTTGCATTTTTGTCGTTCCAGGCTAAATTAGGATTTTTTTTATCTCCTTTGATATTTATCGTTTAATTACAAGCAATAAAGTTACTTGTTCAACAATAATAATAATCTTTCGGTTTCCATGTCCTTTTCTATCCACAGCATTAGAAAATTAGTATCAAGAAAATGCAAAATCCTGATAAAATATCACAGCTTGTGATTAATCTTTCCTCGAATATATAGTAATTAAATGATTTTTGAAGAAACTACTATTGATACATTAAAAAGACAAATAATTTAAAAGAAAAATAATATTTACTTTTTTGACACTGGGCTTTTTATTAAAGCATTGGTAGTTATATATAGCATTTGAAATATATTATAATAACATCTTAGAAGTTTTGTCATAAAAATAAGGAACTTATATTTTTTACGTACATAAAGTTTTTTTACGTGAAATAATTTGTTATACTGCCATAACAGTGAAATTTAAAAAAAAAGTTAATTAAATAATTCAGTTAATTAAAACTGAAAGCAGAGAAACCTTAACATTTTTATTCTAGAACAGTGCTTAATACAGATTTAAATATTTTAACAATTAATTGTTCAATTAATATTTTTCATTTTAAAAATATGCAAAATTTCTGCTAATATTTCATGCGATTTTTCATTTTGATTTAAATAGTATTACTAGTTCATTTGCTTTTAAGAAATTTATAAAAGACCTTAACTCTAAAAATCAAACTTACTAGTATATGCAAATGAGAATAGTTTGGCAAATCAAGTAAAGTTACTTAAACTAATATGTAAGCAAAAATTTTCAAAACAAATATTAGTTTTGTGATATAGAAATGAAAGAAAACAAAACTTTTGGAATGAGAATGGTATTTATACTAACTAGACACATTTTTTTTGCTAGTTAATATATTCTCTTTTCCATTGACGACATATTAAAATGAGTTAGCATCTATTTCTAATAACAAAAAATCTGCAAATCGTATTAGAGCCACATGAAAATTTCAGAAAGCTGTTAAAACATTTATAAATTTAATTCAATTTCAATGAATGAATGAATAATTTTATTTTACTTTAATTCGCAAGTGCAAGTTCATTTCAATAAAAAATCTCTTCATTTAGATTCTGGTTATAATTCTTTAATTTTCAGAATTACTTTCTTAAAATGATTCCATAATTATTTTACCACTTACTTTTTCTATTTTCTCACATGAAAGTGACATGAAATGAGATATCTAAAAAATGAAACACGTATTGACTTGAAAATTATATCTCAGAGATTTTTGATAAGTACAAAAGTTTTTTCAGTTTTATGTCTAATGAACATTTCTCTTTATCGCAGTATATAAATATATAACGACTCCTAATTTAAATATAACTTTAAAATATTGCTAAAATTAATCATATGTTTCATTTGATTCTAAATTACAGAAATTTATGTTTGTATTAGTGAATATTAATGACTGTGATATTCAGTAAAATGAGCCTTGGCAGTACATTTCTAGAATTATCACGTTTTTAACAGCTTTTAAAGCGATAATTATTAAAGATTTCGAAGAATTTATGGAAAAAAAAGCTTTTCAATTGTACATTTGTTTTCATCATGATTTCTCTCAATATCCATTAAAGATACATTACTGATAAAAGAGACAATTTTTTAATTGTTTGAAAATTATTGAAGCTAATATTTTTTTTCATATTAAATTTACAATAAGGCTTAGGTTCGCAAATTAAACTTAACTTTCACATTTAAGTAAAATACAAACCCTTAAATTATTAATATTTTTGTTCACAAGACTTCTTCCTTTCAACAGATTAAAACAGAAAAATTTTCAGTTTTGTTACAAAAAAATATAAAATATAAACTGTGTTGTTTTCTTGCAAAATATTATTTCTTCTTTGAAAAATATTCCATTGAAAAGAGTTTATATACATTACAGGATATTTTATATTAGTATTAATTTACAAAATAATTTTGGGAAAAAATTGAAATAAAATTATTTAAAGATTATTTTATTTTCCTTAAAAAATAATATTTTAACAGCTACCAAATAAAAACTATAAAAACAAAAGAAATTTCGGAAGTGTGTTTGCATTTCTGTCAAGGTAATTCTATGATGGCTTGCGGTTTTGATCATTTTGATCCATGAATGTTTCTTATTAGCTCTGAAAAATGGTAGATATTTCAATGTCTATTGTCAGATTTTGAATATGACGGTGTTCGCCATTTGGAATCTATTAGCAACTTTAATTTTTGGATTAAATTTGATGACTCTTATCCCATTTAATATTCTATTTTTTATTATAAGTAATTAAAATTCTTATCAAACAATACTAATAGTAATAATCTTTGAATATGTTTTCTGCTGTTTTTTGCCTTAGCATATTTTTTCTTGTTTTAGTCTAGGAATCAGGAAAACATAAAATGATCAAATATCGAAATTTTGATAATGATTACATCTTAATATTTGTTTTAGAGAATTGAAAGATTTTTTAAAAAAAAGTATGTTAACACAATAAGGAAGCAAAATATTTTTAATATGAAACAACTGAAATACTACTTATATAGTTTATAAATATTTATATCTAATTGCAGCAACTCAAAGTGGGATTGATTAGCTTTCCTGACACCCTGCTGTCGGTCCCGGGTTCGAAACCCGGTATGGGCATGGTTACTTCCTTTCTCTCTCTCTCTCTCTCTCTCTCTGTGTGTGTGTGTGTGTGTGTGTATCTTTGTTCTTTATTCTTCAAAGATGATGGATGAATGGGACCCTTCCTATAAGTGTGTTAGTGGTTGTATTTCCGAGATTTGGTTCACAAGTGCCCAGCAGACAATGTTGAAATGAATGACATCTGCCCTTGGGCGATTAGTTTAGTCACCTAGGTTGCCCCATCATTAAAAAGAAATATCTAATTGCATCTCAAGGAAAATTTTAAAAGGAATATCTAAACATATATTATATTTTTTAAAGACATATAATTATAATAATATTGAAAGAATAACAGTAATTCAAAAAACAAATTAAATCGTATATGCCAGGGATGGCCAAGGCGTCGACCGCGGTCGACTGGTCGACTACGAAGACTATTTAGGTAGACCACGCGACCATCCCGATAGTGATATCGGATATTAACAATTTAATTTATGACTTATGTCATAGAATTAATGAATTATTTAAAACAAAAATTTATTATTTTTTTTTTGCTTTAAAACCTAAAACAAACTGTGTAAAGTAAAGCACTGAATTTTTTGCTTACAGTGGAATTAAATCGAAACAATTTGACAAAGTGGGATTCTTAGATTATATCCAGTAGCCGGCGCATGATAGCGACGCACCGAGTCGTCTAGTCTACCCGTCTCTTCTGGCTGTTTAATTTCACTTCTAAGTTAATCGTCTTACGTGTCAGGTCACTTTCTTCTTACTGCACTGATATGAATTTGTTTCAAAACTTTTGAATGTTCGAACTGTTGTTCAAAACTGTTAAATTTGTTTTTCAACAACCCGTCCAAAATGACTCAGCCAGGAACCAGTGCTAAGAGAAGTAAAACATACCATTATCACAATGAGTGGGAAGATAATTTCTTTTTTGTTATGATGAAGAAGAAATGTGTTTGTCTCATATATAACTCAAGTGTGGCATTACCAAAAAAAGCAAACGTCGAAAGACATTTTAAAACCATGCACTTAAAATACGCTACATACTTTCCAATCGGCAATGAACTTAGAAAAGTTAAAGTGCATGAATTAAAGTCAAATTTACATTTACAGCAATCGGCACCAAAGCTATAGCAGTAAAATTGGCGTCGTTTAAAATTACAAAAGTTTTGATAAAGAGAAAAAAACAATTCGAAGATGGAAAATTGATAAAAGAAGCTTTCATTAAAGCGGGAGAAGTGCTTTTCCACGATTTTAAAACAAATCTGAAATAACATCGTCAATAAATAATTTGTCGCGTAACACTGTGATGCGACGGACTGAAGCTATAAATAATAATTTGGAAAATTTATTAAATGACGATTTAAAAGCTTGTAAGTTCCTATCACTTCAGTTTGATGAATCCACATATATTAGTGACGCTGCACAGTTATGCCTTTTTGTAAGAATGGTTTTCGTAGATATGACTTCAAAAGAAGAATTATTAACTATAATTCCATTGAAAGGACAAACGAGGGGACAAGATATCCTCAATTCCTTTAAAAACTTTATTGATAAGACAGAATTTCCAATATATAAATTGGTCCCTATTACAACAGATGGAGCTCCAGTGCAATAATGATGAGGAAATTCCCAGTTTTACCAGCTATCATTGCATTATCCATCAACAGGTATTGTGTTCAAAAACACTAAAATCTAATGATATAATACAAATTGCTTTTAAAATCAACAATTCATTTCGTTCAATAAGTCTTCAGAGACGACAATTTCAGGCGCTTTTGGAAGAAACTGAATCAGAGTACGGAGATTTCTTATTGCACACAGTCGTGAGTTGGCTAAGCCGTGGTGCTTTTTTAAAAAGCTATCGTATTCTGTTACCAGAAATAAGAAATCTTCTACAAATAAAAGGAGGGCACATTACTGAATTGGAAGATGGGAAATGGTTCATGAAACTAGCTTTTCTTTCCGATGTCACTGCAAAACTTAACGACTTAAACCTAAATCTACAAGGAAAGAATAAATGTTTAACAGATATGATGAGTGCGATTAACAATTTAAAATAAACGATAAAAAGGTATGCATCTCAATTAAGAAAACATGAATTGAGAAACTTCAAAGACATGGAGGAAGAGTGCATCCATAATCCAAACTGAGACTTCAAAGATTTCACTGAACACTTAGATGTTTTGTATGAAGAATTTGAAAGAAAATTCACTGTCTCCTTTAGGTTGGAAGAAATACTCAATTTTATGATATTTCCCCCCATTTAATGAAAATGTCAACAGTGATGGAGTATCTGAAAAAATAGAACATTTAATAGATACCACTTCAGTCTTGGTCGAGGAAGAAATTATTAAATTAAGATGCGATATATTTCTTAAATCTAGAGCATCTAGCAATACTGATTTTTGGAAATTAATTTGTGAGAAAACGTTTCCAAATATTTAATTGATTTTGTATTTGAAATCATACTTTGGATCAATGTATCTTTGTGAATCTGCTTTTTCAACAATGAACGCCATAAAAACTAAACATCGGTCGCGTTTAACAAAAGAACAAATAATATATTTTTTTTTTGTTTTAGAAAAATTAGATACATTTTATCTGTTATCGAAAATAAATATATAAACATATACGTTATTTCTGCCTTTGGTAGACCGCCTTCGATTTTTTAAATGTGGAGTAGAACACGGATCCCAAAAGTTTGGCCATCCCTGATATGCAAATGATTCGAGTTAGGCAAATTAGGTAAAATTATTTAAAGCTATATGTAAATACAAATTTACAAAATAAAAATATTTTGTAAATTTTGTAAATTTTGTAAAAAATTTCCAAACGAATATAATTTGTATTGTGTAGAAATAAAAGTAAATTTTTGAAACGAAAGATAAATATTTATGTTAAATATCCACAATTTTCTTTTTTCTAGTTATTAAATTATGTCATTTCGGTAAAATGGGTTTAAAATGAATTAACGTATATTGTTTGTAATAAAAAATCACGGAATGACCTTCTGTGAATGCCCTACATCAACATATACACTTTAGAAATCATATAAACTTTTTTTTAAAAATGATGTATTAAAAATGAATAAAAAATTTCTTTTCCCTTTAATTTACAAGTGCAGTGATACTTCTAAATAAATATTTCACTTTATTTATTTGCACTAGATATATCATTTGAAATTCCAGTATTACTTTTTAAATTGTTTCTTTAATATTTATTTTACCATTTTCGTAACTGCAAGTGACATGGCATGTCATTTGTATAAAATGTGAAACATTCTACATTGAATAATATTTTTTTTCATGTAGATTTCTATAAAAGCATTTACGACTTCATATCTGAAGAATAATTCTTAATGAGATTGTATATATCGATTTTATTATTGGTTTTGATTTTCTTATAACTGAAATGGAGCATTTATAATAGTTAAATTATTTATTATAGTTTAATAATGATAATTTAATATAGAATAAATAAATAATTATTAAATTATTATTATTAAATTATCTAATAAGTTATTATCATTTATTGATTCCTTAAATAAAATTCTGATTCACTATAAATAAAATAAATAAATAACATAAAATAATTAATTTTTAATACTGTATTGAGGCACACAATAATTAACTATTACTTATTGAAATAAAAATTTTCCCGCAGATATTTTTATTTGATTTACTTTGCTCCATTAATCAAATAATTACAATTAATTGAAAAAATATTAAGAGTTATACTAGTGTTTGCAAAAGCATTCATTGAAAATCATTTATTTTCAAAATTATTTTTCAATTTCATTCAATTTTATTTCTTTAAATTATTTTAATATTTATATTTAAAGATAAATTTCATATCAATCCTTATCTAAAAATTAACTTAGGTAAAAATGTTATAATGAAAATATATTAGCATATTAGCGATACATAATAATAAATTAATTAATATTAAAAAAGTTAGAATATTAATTCTATATGCATTTATTCATATTTTGTAATACAATTAACTTTAATTATATTGAATGGAAACCTATTTTTAAATTAAACCATTACAGAAAAAAAATATTATTGAGTCTAAAAATGAAATCTACATATAAATGTTTCTAAGAAGCTTTGATGTCGTTATGAAATTATTCTTGAAAGTTTTTTGAAAGCACAAATATCAAAAATATCGTATTATACATAATACATTACGAATATTTTTGTATCATTAGCATTTTTTTAAAAATACATGATTTGTTGTAAAGAATACTTTTTATCATTTTTATCTGCATTTTAAGATATTATTTTTAGACTGTTTAATATGTGCATTACTTTGAATGAATGCAGCATCTAAAGTAGAAGTATTTCTTTCTACAACTGGAATAAAGAATGTTATTTTACAATGTGAAAGAGCAATTTAGATTATAATTTCAAAAGAAGCACTAATGCTTTGTCAAATTATAGTACTAATGCTCACTGCCGAGATAAGAAACGTGAAGTAAGAGCAGTTCCTAAAATGATAGATAATGTCTTAGTCACAAAAAGACACGTCACCAAAAAGGAATTTTGCATGATTGATTTACCAAAAATTTTTAACTTAAGTAATTTAAATGTTGTGTTGAAACAAATGTTGAGTTGAAAAAATAATTATTCCGATGACTTAGAATAAAACTTCTGTATCTCAGAATATATAGTTAAATTAATTAATCACAATTTTTAAATTAATTAATAACTAGTACTTGCACAAAATTTTGTACTGTAAACTAAAATACCTGGATATTTGTTTAAAAATCTTCTTGTTATTCCACTAGAAGAAGACATTGCTTTTTATTACTTTTTATCAAATTTCACTATCTTTCGACTCGTCTTAAGATAAATTATTATAATAGGATTGAATATCTATATCATCTGAACAACGATGTAAGGGAATGATTCTAAAATAATTCTTTATGATAAGCAGCATTCTCTACTAAACCAATTTTAGGATTACATAGAGGATAGCCTTTTTGAGTATTTTTGTGAAGAAAAGCAGAAAAACTCCCAAGGACCCACCCTGTAACATGGATGTAGTGTACATAAAATCAAAGTTCGTTTTCTTTTGATTATAAGGGCTTGGTATTTGAAAACCCTACCTCAATAGGCCTCACTAGCTTAATTATGCAAGTTTCCATTAATTTTACAGATTAAATACAATTGCTATTTTAATAAAACTCCAGATTGTGAATATTTTTGTATTAAAAATAAAATATTCCATTGCGTATGGTTTTTTACAAATATAGTTTTAGGGAAATGAAAATTATTATTTGGTTATATATGAGACACAATAAGAGCGTCTCTGTCTCTCTCATCATTTCTTTCTGTTAAAATATTTTGTAAAAAAGTGCAGCAGCAAACTACATTTACAGAATAATTAGGCAGAAAATGAAATTAAAATTTTAGAAACTAATAATAAAATGTTTTTTAGTATCTTAGAATCCGTCTTTCTTTTCAGTTTTAAAAAATTATGCATACGGAAAAAAATGTATTTGTAAAAACATTCATAGGATCATCAGATATAAGATTATTGATTTCATTTAAGTCAAAAATTTTAAATATATGATTTAGTAAAATCAAGCATCTAATATCTGTTTTTTTTTTTTAATAAAGTACATGAAAATTTAAAGTTATTCCTTTTTTAATATTGAAATGCTGTGAGAAACATTGTCTTTTAATGAGTAAGATAATTTCAAGCAAAAAATAAGTCTAAATAAATTGTTTTAATAATAATTAAGTAATAAGTATAAAGTATAAATAAATAATTTTTATTACGTTTATGCAAATGAAAAGTTTTTAATTCTCTCTCATATTATTTATATTGATTAAAAAAAACTTTATGATTATATATACTCTCTTTTGTTCATTGATAGAGCATTTAGCATCTGAAAGCAAATACACAAATGTTGTATCAAAATTGAGAATTGACATTAATAAAATGAATACTAATTAACAATCAATTTTACATTAAACAATAAAACTAATTTTTATGTTAGTGAACATAAATTTTAAATTGTAACAATTTATTTTATCTTTGTTTACTGAATTCTAATTTTTGTTGTAATGGATACAAATATTTAAACGTGAGTTCAATTTCAACACGTTAATATGTATTGCAAAAGCTGATATTGTTTAAATATTTATTATGACAAATATTTAATTTAACAGAAGCATCTTCTCGCAAATGGGTCAAAGATATACATAATGAGGAATTGAAACTTCACATTTGCATACATGTGTAAACTTGCTTTAACAATGTGTGTTGATTAAATATATATTCAAATACTTCATTGCATATTTAGCGAGCAACATACTCATACATATGAAAGACAATTATGTATATAATTTGAAACATAATGAACAATTAAAAATTTAAATGATAAATAATTAAATAAATGAAAGTACATTAAAGTATTATGAAAAATATTTACTTAGTTATAACAACAAATTAAAACATAAAAGCAAAGCCACATTTTCTTTTTAAGAATGTCTGATTTATAAAAGGTAAATATTGATGACATTATAACGATATTACTAAGTCACACTTTATTTTATAACCGAAATATAAATAAAACTAGCTATAAAATACTTCTAAATTAGTGAAAGCTTCAATAAAGAGGCTTCAAATTTTTATACTTCAAAATATCTCGAGTGCAAACATCATTAATAAATGTTTTCATAAAAATAAAAAATATAATTATTAACGTTTAGTTGTTTTAAAATATTCAGTAATAATTTGATTCCTAATATCACTTAGTATTTTCGAACTATTGGGTTCTTCCAAAATTTATTTCGTTTTATATGATAATGAAAAATTTATAGTGAATAAATAATCTATTGAAGTGTATATTGTCAATTCTAGTCCAATAACTTTTATCACCTTTCTTGTTGTAGCAAAATTTCATACCCAGTAAATGGTTTGTTTTCATTAGCAAAAAACTGTCTCAGGTGGGGAAAACGAAATGACTTTCAAATCAACCCAATAGTTTGCAGTTTTGATAATTTTTTAAATGTCATTAAAATTAATAAACAGGAGAATTTATATTATATTATGTAAGCGATAGGTTACCATGAACTGTCGACTTACATATTTGCTTCAAATGAGTTACCATTTGAATACAATATAAATTTCATCTGGAAAAGAGAGTTTTTATGGGAGAAGTGAGTGATGTTGTAGGAGTATACATTCATGGTCACTCATTGTTGTGCCACCCAAGGCCAAAAGATCACTACATCATTCTCAGCTAGCACTAAATAGACATGAAGCTAATTCAGCCTTCTATCTTATAGTGCTCCTGTCTTCGGACGTCTGAAATTACTTCTTACCCCAATGAACATGTTGACAAATGAACCAGACTTTACACAGTGGGCATTTGGTATGTCTAACATATTCTGAGGAAAGCAAGATATTTCCTCTCTGCCTTAAATATCGGGAATCCTATCAACCCATCTTGAACTGAACTGATGGGATGTTCATAATTGTTCACTTCCGGCATCGGACTTCATTAATATTAACGGATTCATTGATCTGGTTTGACTCCGTCAGACCAGAGGAAAGTTAGAAGCAACAGAAAAAAACAAGCTTCATAATTGTCATTAAATATAGACAACTATGGATCATTTAGTAATCAAATGTTTGAAAAATCTCATTCATTGATACTGGGAAATAGAGGAGAGCAAAATACTTTTTTTATAGTAAAATAAATGATTTTTAATTAGAACATGATCACACAAAATAATTTCTTCCAATAATATGTCTAACAAACTGTTTAACTTTTAGACATGCTTTTCTTAAAACCATGTAATTTTCAAATAATTTATTAGCTTTCAAGTCCATAGCAGTTAGATTTTTTCAGACTATATTTACATCTTTATCATATTGAAAAGGGAATCACTGGGGAAATATAACAGATTCATTGAAGAAAAATAAGAAAAAATAAAAAATACAGAACTCGAAGAAATTAATTTGTATTTTATTTTTTAACTTGGCAGTCTTGATCATTTATTGAATGAATAACCATTCCTAAGAACTTCCGGTCAATTTGTTCATTCTGCTAGGGTTTTCTTTATGTCGAACATTTTAACATGATTTTCAAGACCTTAATCAATCAGAAAGTTTTTAAATTTTAAAAAACATGTTGGAAATCACAAGGAACAGTTTCAGGATAATAAAATATATATAATCAAAACAATTTTTATTTGAATCGATGTAGCGATTCTTAAATTGAAAATTGTTTGAGGATATGCATTATCGGGAAAAATAAAAACTCTCCACAACCCATTTTTAACCTTTCCGTAAACATCAAATAGTTTTGGTTGTTCACAATCTTTTTTTTTTAATCTTAAAACATTTATTTGCGGTAATCGCATTGGTGTTTGGCAAGAAATGCAGTGATCAACTACTGACAACAGAAAAAAACAACATGGAACTCCTGGAAATTGTTACAAGGTAAAACAAGCTTTTCATTATAGGAAACTATTATCCAGAAAATTGTATGAAACTTCATGTAAGTAATAGAATTCATTATTTCTACAAATATTTTGTTTTAATTTTAGATATAACGAAGTGACGTTTATATTCTAGATGACACTCATGCATTGCTTAATTGTGATTCTAAAAACAAAATTATGCGTTTTGATATTTATTAATATTTTATAAATGTAATTCCCCATCTATCTCAATGATTTTAAATGGCTATATTAAATTTCCAAAATAATGATTTCTATTCTTTAATATACAAGGACTATAAAAAATTTCGGTGTTATTAAATATAATTTAGAAATGACAGTTAGAATATAAAAATTAATGCATAAGTTTAGTGATATATTTTCTTTATAACCAAATTTACCAAGATATTTATCTGATTCCAGCGTCAACCATTTTTTCCGGGTTAATAGAAACCAATTACTTGACCATCAAAAAATTTCTTAACAAATCATTTCACAGTAATCTGAGTATAAATTGCATTTTGCATAAATTTTCAACTAATTTTAGAAAAAGAAATAATTGTACTAATTGATGACTGTGAATTATTTAAGAACTTAAATTTTATAAATATTCACTACAATTTAATTTTGTTTATTGTAATTATTTAAAAATCTAATGAAAGAGCAATACTATTTCATTGCAAGTTCTATTCATTTCTTTTTTTGACATAACGTTCTGGTATTTTATTAAAATTTCAGTTTAAGAAATATTGTTCGACCAAAAGGAAAAAAAAAAAAAAAACCTGGCTCAAATTTTCAAATAAAAGCAATTTTACAAGTATCTTAACATTCTTTTCTTCATTTCGTTTACCCACTACAACTCAGGAAACATTCAACATTCGATTATTAATATGTACTTACAGTCTGAAAAAAATATTTCCGTGCAATAATGATATTTTAGCTTTTCACAGAGGCAATATTTATGATTTATGTTTTTCTAAATTAGTAAATGTTGAATGACTTACATAAACAGCAAATAATCCAACATATGTAAATTTAAAATTGATAACCTATTTGAATTCTTCCATTTTCCATATTCTAAGTGGTCATAAATAACGAAGGCAATATAAATGTCATGAAATTTTTGCCAGTTAAATATGCCTTGAAAACACGTTTAATTTTAAAGAAAAACTTTAAGAAATTGCTAAAAATGTTTGGAAGAAATAATAAAAATATAACACTGAGATATGTGAAAAAAATTGTCTCAAATTCTGGTTCGTATTACATTTACGACTGGTTATGCATTATAGATGATAGCCAACACTTTTCACAAATTCTTTCTAGAAAGTGTTGGTAGTAAAATGCGAATGTTACTTTATGATTTCTGCAGTATTTTGCGCGTGACTTTCACATTAAATACTAAAGAGTAAACGTATAAATATCAACTTAATTTTTTTTAAGAAACTATTTCAAGAAACGCATTCTTTGCTCTTACAAAAGAACAACACAAATGGAATATAAACATGAAATTTTTGGAAAGGTTCTGTAAATAAAAGAAAGTAATAAACAGTACATTTTATGATTTATTTATTTTTCTCAAAGGAAAAGAAAATATGCTAAGATTTTGTATATAGTTACATAATTAATTATTATGTATCTCATTATATATTAGTATAGCTATACGTTGCATATACAAAATTAGTCATGCAATTTATGCTACATGCTAACATACAATTAAAAGTAATATATTTAGTTGGAAATAATTATTGATTTTGCAAGTATTTAACTGTTAATTCATCTTATTCATTGCAGTTTCTAAAATTTTGATGTTTATAAATTTAAAAAAAACATTCACAAAGATGTTTTCATATCGGAAAACACAACTGAAGCTGTATAATCAATAGTAATATGTTTAGAATTAAATATATCAATTACTTTATTTGAAATAAAAGTATTACGGATTTGAATTAGCATTTACATTTGATCCTTTCAATATTTAAAAATATTATCATCAGTAGATTCAGAATCTTCCAAGGTTGAATGAATACGTAATATTTCTTTCAATAGATACTCATTACCACGTTTCAAATTAAATGTTGAAAACTGTACAGTTAAAAAATATAAACAACACGTATATAATAGTAATTTGTTTCTCTGAAATATTTTTAAAGGAGAAAGATTTAATGATGAAATTCGTAAAACTAATTTTTATCACTTTTAAATTATTAGATAAAAACTTAAATGTTATCACACTTGTTTCCTAAAACATAACAAAATCATGAATATAGACATATTTTGTATACTTACTCAACCACATTTTTACTTTACACATTTTTACACCACATTTTTACTATATAGACATATTTTGTGTACTTACTCAACCATATTTTTACTTTAATTATGTACTATATATCATGAAATTTAAATAAATAAATATTACTTTCATTTTATAAATTGTTCTTAAAAATTTTTACAATATCAAAAGTTTTAGTAAAACACATCTATTGCTTTATTTTACCCCTTTATTTGTTGCGGTTTTCTTGTATCAGCTAGGCTGGCAAGGGCATATGGCTATGGAGTGCATTGCTCCACTTAGTCCGACATCTTCAGTACACACATGCATAAGTACCCGTTTTTAGGGTAGGCAACCAGTCACTATTTATTTATACATGAAAAGGACAAAGACGGGAGAGAGAGAACATCCAAGCCCGAACTGGAATTCGAACCCAGGATCTTATTTTATACAATCAGGCATGCTGAACACTAGAATGAAAGGATGGCACATATTTTATTTTGTTGTTAATGACACTTGGCGACGCCAAGCCCGCCCGTCACAGAGACTAGGCGAATAAAGTCAGAGAGGGAGCGTCTTCCGTTTTTTAATAGAGCACCCTTATTCGAAGGTGGAAGTACGACTTTTGGCTCATAGATGGCAGCACCACCTGAATATTCCAATTTAGAGATTGAAACCAGTTAAGCTCCAAAGCCTGACTCCAACCACCCCCAGAGGTATTAATTTGTTATGGGAACATGGAGGACATTGTGACCCGACGGATTTAACGTGCACCAGTCGCCATTAGTGAACACGACGGATCTTCGGCTAAGCATTGATTCAAACTCACCACCTTCTGGTAACGAGAACGACGCCCTAACCAACCAGGCCACCGCAGCCCTATGTATTTCCTTTTAACTAGTTAATGCTTAAACGCAGTTAAGTGAAACATTTATTGGGTTATATTTACGTAAATGAAACATGTATTGAATTTTATCCCGTTTTTGATCGTAATGAATATTTAATCAATAATATAAGCTGCAATTTTTTTGAAAATTATTTATAAAATGAAAACACTATAATTTTTACATTTATAATTTTCATATTTTACTTTTCCTACAATTCTTCATCTAAATCAAACACTATACATTGTTATCATAACTTAGTTTTATAGGAAAGTAATATAATATTTGAGTTATGTAATTTTATAGCTTTTTTAAATCTGTAAAAAATATTATTCACGCAATGTCAATAAACTGTAGCGAAGAATGTTTTCAATCAAATAGTGTTTGGCTATCAAACATTTCATAGTTTACTCATTATTTCAACAGTTGCTTTCGCAAGTACTTCAGCATCATATATTTTCTTTTTCAGACGATTGTGATCAATCACAAATGTCAGGATTTAGAACAATCCATCAGACATTGCAGAAACTAAGGGTCAGTTATTTGCTTTCCACTAAAATCTTTACTGATCTAATGTTACATTACTAGCTTCATATAATTTATAACTTATTATTGATTTTCCCTAAAGGATATGAATATTGATAGTGTGCCACAATTTAATTAACTTACGTACCTTTACAACAATTTATTTTGAATTATTTATATTATTTTTATACAAAAAAGAAATAAAATTTTAAGTTATCAATTGCACGGAAATTTAATCCTATGCAGATTAAATTGAGAGTTGTTTTTTCCTCTTATTTTGCAATTTTTATTTCAGTAACTTAATGCATATTTTATGACACATATTTTTGGATCTCATTTATGAAAATATGTCTCGCTGTCAAAATAACAT
>JAPDSC010061831.1:16082-45499 GCA_026290005.1 Latrodectus geometricus
ATATATATATATATATATATATATATATATATATATATATAAATATACATTTTTGTAAATTGGAGAAATTATTTTATAAACTAACTGGATATTTCATTACTTTTTTTACATTTAGAATTTATTAATTTAAAATAAAATTGATAGTGTAAGTGATGTTTCAATGCATGACAAAGGATAAACTAATTTTTTCTTTAAAAAATGCACACAAATAATATTCACTTATATTATGTATATTTATATTATGTTCGTGAAATATACAAAAATATCACAACACTTCAGATATAAACAGTTATTTCCAAAAAAAAAAAAAAAAAAAAAAAAAAAAAAAAAAAAAAACAGTCTTTATATAAGGAATTGAAAGGCATTGAGACAATAAGTCTAAAAATTGAAAGGAATTTAAAATTAGTTTTTAAGATTATTAAAAAGAATTATATGGTTTATCAAAACCATTAAAAATTGCTTGTTGGTATTAAAAGATTTTTATAGCAGCTGCTCCGAATAAGGAAATATATTGTAATTTAACTGTTTGTAAACTGATGTTTTAAAAATAAAAAAAACTACTTAATAACTTCAAATGCATTGATTTAATTCTAACAATTTACCACGGGTAAAATAAAATTCAATGAATGATAATAGATGCTATCCAGCTTCATTATACACTCTGGGATATTAAAAATAGATTAAAAAAATAGAAAAAAAATTAAAAATTGATTCTGTCTACTGTAGTATCAAACTCAATCGACTTGGAATGTCACATACTGGCAAAATATGATATCCGCAGATAAATTTTGGTTCTTTTATGGAGACTCATGATAACCGTGTTTAAAGGTTGGAAGTGCCCTAGTAAACTTTCACTTTCACTGTCTCTTGACATAGTGCCCGCTCACCAAGTGTAATGGTCTATGAGGCCATAGTCCATGATAGCCGATCCATTCTAGCTGTAATACTTGTATCCTTAATGGGCTAGCATTATGTGGGTGCCACTCTTTGACTTTAAGTGGGAACTTTCCTAAATATCCTTCTAAGGGCAATTTTCCTGCAAGATAATACTCATCCGCAAAAAGCTCGAGTTTCTCAAGACCTCTTACGTCAGGTTCAGATTCTTCCAAGGTCACCATGCTCCCCGGACCTGCCTCCTTTAAAGCATCTGTGTAACAATGTAAAATGTCAGATCTTTCCATTTCACTCTGTACATGATATAGTGGTGGGTGTAAAGCATTTGTGGACATATCTGTCTCAGGATAATATCACGTGTCTAATCAATTTGATGCCGGACCATGTGAAGGTATGTATTGACCGTTCGATGAGCTATTGTACACTGCATATTTCTAATTATACAATCTGTTTTGTTTAATTGTCTTGATTTTGAGATCAAATAAGTTTCATATTTGTTTCATTATGTGTACCAAATTTCATTTCAATCTCATGTTCCTTTCTTGTTGCACTATTTTCAATGTTCCTGAGTGGTGTACATAATATTACTTTCTTTTCATAATTTATAAGCACAAAATAATATACCAATAATTCGGGAAGTATTTTGGTGCTGTGCTGGACGAAATCATTATAAAATAAAGCAAGCAATTTTAAAATCTTGTCAGTATAAAGCTCTGCACTAACAGCATCTAAAACGAAATATTACAGAATGAATGAGAAAAGAAAGAATAAAAACACTGAAATTGATTATCCATAAAATAACCAATATGACAATGATAAGTGCCATGTTGACAAATGATTGCAATTTTAACATAAAATGGTTATTACCATGTGTGATAAACAATAGTTAATATTTAAAATTATGTTAAAATTTAAGAGAGTATATTGTTTTTCAATGAAATACGTCTTGAATCATTGAATCTAGGGAAATAAAGGAGCAATTTCTCTACAATCAGATATAACTTTGGGTTTTACATACATTAAAAAAATGATATTTAAATTTAAAGCTAACATTTAGTACTGAATTAAATTTTTTAGATATATAGCTATAAAAAAAATTTAGTAAATAAATTAAATATTATTTTCATTAATTGATTTTCCATTTGTTATTGTACCTGTAATTTTATCATATTTTTAATTACTGTATTTTATTTGTTAATCCCCTCTTTTCTCCAGTTTAATGTGTCTCATTTATATTATATTAAGACTCACAAATATTATACCAAAATGGATGGATCACATCTATATATGACACAAAAATACAAAATTCTTCTGGTTTTTAACTAAAAATTTAAAAATTTTATTTTATTAATTTTTAGATTCGAATTCATTGCGTAAAACTAAATTTCCATGCAATTAAAAATTATAGGATATTTTACATAAAATAATTTATTCATCGCTCTAACTAAATTTTCTCAGAAATAAAGAAATCACATGTTGCAATAATTTAAAATTAAAGAACAAGTATATTACCCTAAAAATATGATTCTGTATAATATTAAAATTGTTCCTGATGCAAATTTTTAAATAAAGGTTTTAATAAAATGTTTTAAACAAAATAAATGGCATTTTATTTGAAAAGTATAGCTATTACATTTTTTTTACTTTTGAAATACAATGCTATTTATTTTGATAATTTAAAATACAATAATTATAATGATTTAAAATACAATATTTATGAAGAAACTCGAGTTTCATAAAATTTGTAACAAAATTATGTTTCAGGTATTACGACTTTCAAACAGCTATGTTGAATTTTCTCTCATAAGAGCTTCTTTGCTTCACATAACATTTATGAAAATACTTTTTAAAATACGTGTTTTATAGTCATTAATTATATTTTTATTGTACTAAATTGCAGATTATAATCATTGCAAAATAAAAGTCAAATCATGAATTTGGTAGTGATTTATCGCAAATAAAATATGTTTCTCATTCAAAATTTTACTTAAAATTAATTTTAAATGAGATCCATTTTATAAATTCTATTGACAAAATAAAAAGCTGTACAGAAATTAACTTATAAATCATTAGTTATTTTTAAAATGTGTCATTTTATAATGATATGTAACTGTTCATTTATATATTTATGAACAATTTACGACGTAAATTTAATTTGAAAATAAATTCAAATATTAAATGAAATCCAAAAATATTCATCACTCTTCAGTCTATAACTAACTGATGAAAAAATTGCTGACATGTTTTCTTTTAATTTTAAGAAATTATTTTTTACCATAAGCACAGGTCATGTATTTCATGTATTTTATAACGTAACAAATACACTTAATAAAAGAAAAAAATTTAAAATTTATGGTTTGTAAATCTGGTAGATCATTAAAATTATATAAAAATTACAAGTAGAAAATTTAACTTACTTCTGATTTCTTTCAAAGTTGAAATGATGAAGCAATCCAAAATTCAATATCGAAGCAATATTTCATAATAATCATATAAACTGTTAAAAACAAGATTAATAGCTTCGCTTTTTGATGTTAATAATTAATTACAGTACATGACATTACGAATGTGATTAAATAGTTTCAGAATAATAATTATATTTTAAAAATTTATATTTGTGTATGCTCTGTTCCACTCTTAAGAATTACGTTTAAAATTAGGGACATTAAAAAAATTATAAGAAATCGTAAGCAAAGAAATACAAAGGAAAACAAGAAATTTTTCAGTAACATAAAATAATGTAATGTCTGCAAATATGTGTGCCTCTATTTATTTCATTTTCATGACTCGTGTTACAATATAAATGATAATCATCTGAATCTTTTTTCCTCTTAAAAGGGAAATTTTTAGAAATACGAGAACTATTCCTAAGCATTTATTACTATTTCCATGACTTGATGAAGAAAATGCGATGGATTATTAATAGCGCATACTTAACTTCTTTCCTTAAAAGGCTTTGGTGTCTGTGCTAATGTACTCCCAAATCTTCTGTGAAAAGAATATTCTATTCATTATTTATTAAATATAAAAAATATATACTTCATTCACAAAACGAAACATTCAATTTAAAATTATTAATGTTGTTTCAGTAAATTGAGAAAAATATATTAGACTTGTTTGGAAATACCATAATGATAATTTTAAAGAAAGTAGTATATTGTCTTAATTACTGAAAAACATTCTTTGCTTCAGAAAATTACAATTAAAACTTATTTATTCAAGACACATAAATACTTCTAATGCATGCGTCAGAAATGTTTTCATGAAATATTAAAAATTGTATGGTCTCCAAATTATAGTTTTATTAATAGTTCTTGTCATGGGAATTTTATTGTGCAAATTTCAGTTTTAATTTTTCCGATGCCGCTGTGTCCTGATTGCTTAGGCGTCAATCTCGTAACCAGTAGGGAGTGAGTTCGAATCCCGGCTTATCTAACGATCCGTCCCGTTCACTAATGGCGACTAGGGTAAATAAAATGTGTCGTGGTTGCAATGTTCTTCATGTTCTCATTCCAAACTAATACCTCTGAGGTTGTTAAGAGCCAAGATTGGGTCTTCTCTGGCTTCCTATCTCGAAATTGGAAGACCCAGATAATGCTGGCCTCTTAGAGCCAAAGTTATACTTCAACCATCGTGGGTTGGTCTGCTCAAAACCAAAGACGCTCTTTCTGACTTCATTCACCAAGTCCTGATGAGTGGGTTTGGCTTTATCAATTGTCATTAGTAATAACAATGAATTTTCTGAGAACACTTTTTTATTTAAAATATTAAAAGTATTTTAAATTTAAATTATATCAATGCGTTCCTGATAAGTTTATAAAAAAAGACATTTCAGTTGCGTATGTTGAAACAATTTGTCATCATTCTAATGTGAGACAATTTCATTTATTCTTTTACATAGGTAATACATTATAATGTTCATGTCAGTCATCCAAAGTGGTACGAAGAAAATTTAAAGATATAATTCAAACTATTTAACCATATTAACAATTTACAGTTTTGTTTTGTAAAACTAAAGAAACATTATTACATAAAACATCACTGTTTTCTTCTTGTACAAATACTTATTTTTATATATTAGCTTTATGTATATTTGATGTGTAGGACCAGTTATGTATAATCAAATAATATTGTAAAATTAGTATACTGTCAGACACAAATAGTGAAGATATTTAAATACAAATTTACCATGGCCTTGTGATAGGATAATATTTAAGAGGGAATTGATTTTTGTTTAACGAAAGCTATTCTGGAAAAATAGGACATCGACGTTATTGGTCAATGTCCTATCGTCCCGGAGTAGGTTTTTTAGGTTTTATGATAATAATGGAGCCAGTTTTCCAGGTTCCTCGCTTGTGACTCGGAAATAGGACCATACATAAAAATTTGTCCTGAAAAAAACACTGTAGATTTCAAAAACCATTAGAGCAACATCCAGCCGTAGACTGCATACTAGATACTATCAAATAAATTTTACTTTTTTTGGTTGAAAGCGAGATAGATAAATATCACTTAATTACAATTCGATTATTGAAATTTAAAGCAAAATCTATGCTTAAATTTACAGAAACATATGGAATACACATAGAATATATATTTATCCTCTAAACATAATATTTTATTTAGTAAATTTGATGAAAACTGCCTAAAATAGAGTAAGGTGTAGTTTTGGATATCATGGTCATAAATGTGAATGCTGATAAAAGTGAGAAACAGAATTTACAACTACATAATTAAAGGAAAGTAACCATGATTAATAATATTACGAAAACAAACTTTTTTGTTGAACTATTATAATCAAATGGGGCGAAATTATTAGAAAAATATTTCCTATCTTAACTGATACACAAATTTCATTTAAGGAAATGTTTCGTTTAATTATTGTCAAGTCCAACTGATTGGGAAGCAGAAATGACTGAGAAAGAAGACTGTTTATCTATGGAAGGATGCAGACCACCAGATTCTAAATCTGTCGAACTTACCTACATAAATCTCTTTTCTCAGACGAAATAAAAACAGAAAGAATCGGTTGGTGGCCCCCTCTCACAACCGGTATAGGGCTAGTAAGCCGAGACAGTCGTTAGTTCTTCCATGGACAGCAAAAACCAATACTTGCCTACCTTTCCAGTGTCCATTTAAAATGTCTTACTCATTTTCAGGGTGTAAAATTGTATCCTTTTTGTCGAAAGTGCTACCTCACCAGGCTTCGGATAATCATATTTTAAGTTGTTTGAGCTTATATTGGGAAGTAATTTACTCTCATCCCCTCCTTGTTTGTGATATTTTACTCGTCAGCAGATTTATGGACCTTGTCTGACACTGTCAGACCATATGAGATAAGTAACAAAAACAACAACTTCTAAATATAACTTTATTAGTGAAAGTATTTTTCCAGTGTGATGAAATAATGTACTGATACATAAATAAATGTATTTTGTACCATCAGGTATAGGTACCATAAGAAGGTATTGATATATATAATAATTTTGTGTCATTTTACGAAAGGCAACTTTTAAAGCCATTCATATATTTCAATTTAATTATTTTAATATTTTTATTTACATGCTTGAATATTTTCTCGTATTTCTTATATAACTTCATGTTTCAATTTGAAGAAACTTACTGTTTATTTATATTAAATATGAAAAGCCTTTAAACAGAATATTCTAAAAATCGCATCAGTATTCATAGTTTTAAAACATTTTTTTAAAAAAGTGATATTAGTGTCCCACATAATGTGAAACTTGAAATCAGCAACTTCAAATTGTATTAGTCAAAAAATAAGGAAATTTAAAGTTAATAGTTAAAAATATTTTTATTTAAAATTTCGGTATAAGATTCAAATTTGTAAGTAGTTATATCTTAAGAACAAATAAAAAAATATTTGTAAATTTGAATTCAATGAAATTAAACCTCCATTCAATTTAATCATCAATTTAAAAATATTTACCAATTGAAAAAAATATTTAATTTAAAAATATTTACAGTTGAAAATTAGTAAATTAAAATTAAAAAAATATAATATATATATAACTTTTAAAAATAATTGCAGTCAATTAAAAATTCCCCAAAACAAACTATAAGTTTATTACTTAAATGCAAACCTTTTAAATTTATTTTTACAGTTGCCACTTGGCTATACATAAATATAGTTAAATTAAAAACGTGTGCATCTCTGTGAAAGTTTAAATTAGGTTCTTTATCAGAATTTAATGCAATGCATTTAGGGAAGAAAAAAACTGTGAAAGTGTTGAAAGCACAACTAAAGATCAATAGCTTACTAAAGATATCAACACAGGATTACCTTTTTAGGCATGATTTTTTTTGGACTAAAGTCTTTTCTTCAAAGAAACTCAAACTTCTTTCTTTTTCTAGAAACTTTGGCTTTATCATTAAGCTCAATAAAACATTCACAGAAGAAAACGTTCAGAAAAGCTTAAGTGATTGTACGAACTAAATATGAACAGGAACAAAACAAACTGAAACATTAAAAGGTATCAACAAATGTATTGCACTAAGTTTATTTTTGTTTTCCGTCTTAATCGAGGACTTTTTTTTTTAATGAAAGTTGAAGAATAAAAATGCTTAGAAGATTGAATAAACTTCAAAAATATTTTTTGTATGTACACTAATTAAATATAGGGACATACAGAAAAATTTAAAAAAAAAATAAAACACTAATTTGTCTAGAATATATAATTATATAATCTTCTTTATAGATACGTAATACCACTTTTTTGATATATTTATTTTTAAGTTTTTAAACTTTATGTTTGGTTTAATATTTAAATTTATACGTAATTGATGCACTTGTCTATGGCTTGTCCACAAAAATACAGTTTTTACGTAAAATACTTAATAATGCATTAAGAAATTATTAATAAAATAGTATTCAAGTTATGTTTGATTCAAAAGTTTAACATAATTGCATGATTTCTTATCATATTCTTTAAAATATGTCATCATTTCTAGATGGAATTCTAAAGTAATAATTCTTACATCAAGATACTTTACAATTTACATTAGTAGAATTTTACAATTAATTTAGCTGCATGCTAATTTTCTTCCAAATTATAGACTTACTCCATATAAGGAGTAAGTTATTTATATTCCATAAGTACGTAAATTAAAAAAAAATCATTTTAAAATATAGCAACGGTTAATTACAAACATTTCTCGTGTTGCAGATGGCAACATAAGTTGATTTACACTGAAAATATACTCTAAAAGAATTAATTTAATAATAAATTACATTTTATAAGAATTTTTTCGAAGTCTATGAACTATAGAAGTATTCTTTCATTTCTAAACACTAATTTCGTTAAAACCAAAATTGAATTTACTTTAATAATCTAAGAGGAATTTGTAATATTAATATTTTTAAATGATATGTTTTGAATATCTTTTTTTAAATAAGTTAAAGAAATATAGCTGTTGAGGAAGATGGATTGATTTTGTTATGCAAATTATAATTCCACAAATTCTTAATATTTGAAAAAATACATGTACATAATTTCTTAGAAAATTAATGTTGACTTGAAAAATACATAAATTTAAATATTATACTTAGTTGCAAACTTTTTTAGATTATTTTATAATTTTACAGACTATTTCTCATTTACAAATATAATATATTAGTATATTTGTAAAATAATAATAAACAGAAATATATTATTTTTTCCTCCCATTAATCCGATTTTTGTCATTATTTTTTTATCATAAGTAATTTAAAAATATCCACTAACCTTTATAAATTTCGTTTGAATCACAAGTTATTTTTATTTGTATAGCAAAAAATAGTAAATAAATTTCATTACCTTCATTCTGGATTTTTCAGATAAAAGCATTGTGATCATATATTGAATTTTAAATATTATAATTATTATTTAAATAAATTATAATTAATCTGCATCAGAATTTTTTTTCCAGAAATCAGGGTATTTTGAGATATACATCTAAATGCTTTAAGTGTTATTCCAGCATTTAAATTTCAGGGCGATAATTTACAATTCTAAATTATTGAAGTATTTTTGTTAAAACTTAATTCTACAAGAATTTAATTATTATAATTTTTATAATAAATTACTACCCAAATCTTTTAACATGTGTAAACATTGTATTCAAATTATTTTCGTAATCTCTTTATTTTGATAAAATTATTTTTTCAACCTTTAATAAGAATTAAACAATAAATATTATACTTTTTTATAAAATCATAAATATAGGAGTTTTTATTTTTAAATTATAAGTTTTTTAATACATATTTACTTTTTATTTTACACTACTTTTTCAAACATCTTAACTTTAAATAAAACCATTTACTTTTCTCAAAGCTTTATTTGCAAAATAAGCTAAAATTCCAACATAAAAAATTTATTCATATCCCTATACTCCTTTATGAGAATATATATCTTATAAAAAAGAAAGTATGAAAATAGTACACAGCATGAGAAAAGATAGGCATATCAAAAATAAGCAACAAAATATTAAGAAAAATGTATGTTGATTAAAAATAAACTGAATGGACAAAAACAATGTTATGGAGGAAAATTGTATACAACTTCAAATTATTATTTAAAGTTAAAAAAGTTAAGTTTTAGAAAAAAATAATTTATGATATAGATGGGAAAACTAAATTCTTATACATCTAATATCAAACTTGAATTTTTCTAATCAAAATAAAATAGAAGGAATAAATTAAAATAAAAATAAGGATTACATACTAAAAAAAAAAATCTTTATAAAGTAAAATGTAATGAAAACATTATGTAGATTATCTTTCTCATTGATATTTTACAGTTTTAAACTTGCAATAAAATGCTGCTTACTGATTATTTACTTGTAAAAAAATTTTATTAAACTTACATTTAATCCGAGTTGCTATTCTCTAAGATTTTACATTATTGAATGTATAAAGTTTTATAATGTAAAAGCGTAAAATAGTTTATCTCTGTTAACAATTTCATCAAAATCATATTCTTGTGTGTTTTCAGATAATGTGTTAAACATTTAATTTATCAGTATTATAAATGTCATCTTTTAAGAAATAATTTAAAGTCGTCTTTTCAAGTAACGAATATCTAGTTATTGTTAATAAAGTGCATATACATATTAAAAGGGCCACCTCTTTCTACTTTTAATTAGAGCTGTTGACATTTAAAGAAAATTTAAGAAAAAGAAAATTTAAGAATATTTAATTTTAAAAATGTAAGAGGTGTCTTAGATTATCAAGAAAGTACATGACAATTTGTTGCTAATATTTAATCTTGTATCAGAGATTTGTATGCTTATAGAAAAAAGATTTAAGGAAAATATATTGCATAAAAAAGTATATTTGTTTCATTTGCATTTTTGGTACGGTATTTTAATTTCCCTTGGAAATACTTTTTGCTTCTAAAGCTGTTATATATATATTTTTTTTATTTTAATCAAACAATTCTATAAATAATGATACTAATAAAATGCGAGATACAAATATTTGAAAAGTAATTCTACAATTAGAGTTGTGTTAATTAAAAAATCGTTAAAATATCCTTATTTGCTAATTAACAGTACTTTTAAGTAAATATTAATATTTCTGAATAATTAATTATAATGCGAATAAAAATTCATATAATTATTATTTGATTTAGTTTTGAGTGCAAAATACAACAAAAACTGTTTTGATATTCAGCTAGTTTCTTAATGATTATCTCTATATTATATTTATCCAATTAAGAGAACAGTCTAGGAGTCATATGTCTTATTTTAAGCAATACTTTCAAGAAAAAAATTTGTATGCAGTTTACTATACTGACAACAAAATTAGTAAATATACCTTATTAGTATACCTTATAAGCATTATTTTAACAAGTATAATAAGTAAAAAATAAACGAATTTTAAAGCAAATATTTGACAGGAAATGGTAAAAATATGAAGCTATATGCTCTTTTTATTAAATGTAAAATCGCATTTACTGTTTTATGAAAACCTACAAAATTGAAAATGTTGCGAAATATTTAAACAATTTTTGTAGGAAAAATAAACAAAATTGAAAAACATTTTTCATTTCACTTAAGCTACCAGGAATATATAATAACTTTCATTTTGATTATACTACAAGCCATACTTCTAAATTTATGTTTTATTCATTTAAAAAAAATAGATGAAGCAGATATTTAAATTATGTTACTAAATATATCAGAACTATTCTTCATGTAAATATAATTCTTTATTTATACTCTTAAAACGAAGTCTATGCGTACAATGTTTAAAAATTGGATTTATAATTAAAGTTTGGGGATACGAAAGGAAAAGAAAATTGATACCTTAAGAAAATTTAGTGAAATATGAATCTTCTTTTATTTTATAAGATAAGAATAAATATGATAGTGTAACTGGATTATTAAATTGAATAGTTTGAAAAATAAAATTTTAAATAAAATATGTTAAAATATTGTATGAATAAAAACTGGTTAAATCAAATACCAAATACACTGAAAAATAGTTAATTTGATTCACAAAAAATTGATAAATATATTATTGTTAATAATATTAATATATATTATTGAAAGGTGTTATATATTATTATCAAATATTTTTTACATTTAAATATGCGATAAAATTGTAAGAGAAATTTTGAATTGAATATTATTAAAAATTTTGATTTAAAATGAACCAAATTATATTAATTTAGTAATAAAGCTTTTTACTTAATGTCAAAATGCAGTTTTATCCTATTAGTAATTTGAATGAGATTATTTAGGGTTTATTTTCACAAATGTGCCCTGAGATGTTCTTTTAAATATAAAATCGAAAAATTTTTGAAGATGTAAATTATAAATTACCAAAACATGGAGTTTGCTTAGTTATAAATAACACTATAAATATTTGAGAATTAATTTTACCATCGATATAAACATAACTCGGGAAGATTTTTTAAAGGAATTAAATAAATTTATTAAATACAAAACAGTATAATTCACATTTTTTGTCGAGTGCCAGCCAGGTGGGCAATATAGTGTGCACTGTTCCACTTTTACAACTGAATTAAAGTTTTGTGTGGATTCCGACTTCCTCAGGATACACATGCCATAGCTACCATGTTTAGGATAGCCAACTATTCATACAAGGAAAGGACGAAGATAGGAAAAAGCGGAAGTAAATCCATACCAAACTAAAGACTCCCTATCGACCGTTTGGCACGCTGATCACTAGACAAGATTGTCTGTATTCACGAATGTTTAAGAAGTAAAATAGTTTCAAAATTTATAACAAATAAATAAGAAATATAAAATAAATAAATAATAATTATTTACATAAATAAAATAGAATTTATTAAAAGCATTTGTTATTAAAACTGAAAATCTAATATTTTAAAATACTTTCTTATTTTTAGAGTAAAAATAATGTATCGACTTTAAAAGGGATTCTATTTATTCTGAAGTTACCATTAAATATTAAACCGAGGAATATATACCAAAAACAAAAAAAGCTGAGTATTAATACAGAAAAATTTGGCAGAAATGGAGTCTGGATGTTGTAGATGTGGCTTTTACGACTAGTTATGCATTATAGATGATAACCGCCTGTTTACACAGCTTGCTTTCAGGACGTGAGGGCTAGGAAATGGAATACTATTTCATGACTTCTAGCGTTGTTTGCACGTGACCTGCATTCAGAAATGATACAGGAAAGAAAGCTATTAACACAGAGTTGGATTTCTTTCTAAATATGTGCTATGATACTTGTAACATTTTTATAAAGTGGAATGAGAAAATTTACCAACAAAAGTTGTTGAAAGCATATATTATGATGCAAACATTTGTAATACTTGTTCTTTTAAATATGATGAAGTAATACCTCATCATATCATCATATTTAAAAGGACAAGTGATACTTGTTCTTTTAAAAATAATGAGACAATGATATGTAATACTTGTTCTTTTCAATATGTTATTCATTGACAAGATTCAGGAGTAATGATAATTTATGTAGAAAAATAGTATTGTAGATAAAAGTAGCATTCATTAAATGAATGTGGAGATTTTATTTTGTTATTTACGTAGAATTGTATACATTATTTACAGTGGAAATTAGTATTTTTTCTCATTGTGTAATATCAAAGTTTGAGTAATATATTTTTAAATATTTGATACATGATTATTAGATAAATTAAACTTATTTAGCAAATACTAATTATTTTAAAAATAGCTTTAATTTATGAAATAAGTTTTTAAAAAAAATTAAACAAGTTATACTGAATAAAGTATTAAGGAGTATACTATCTCAACTTCAAAGAACTACTTACCACTGAAATAATTGATAAATTTTATATCCTGTAAGAATTAAGTAGTTAATTATGTTCATTTTTTAAAATGAATTTTATAATGTAATTATTTTAAATTTAAAGCAACATTTTTTTTAATCTTGCGCAAAATATGGCTCCCATAAATAAGTCATAGATTTTAAATAAGTCTTATATTAGGTAAAAATACATCTGACTGACAAGAAATCTTCCTACTGACTAATGTTAAACTTTTCTACACATTCATATATAAAAAAATATCATGTGTGAAATGAGCTTAAAAAAAATGATTCGTAGGTCACGCATGTTTCTAGAAATCATAATGTGTATTTTAAAATTTCGAATGATAATTTTTTATGTTTTTAATAGATTATATTTCAGAAATTGTGAGTGAAATTCTTTAAAATGATTTTCCAAAATTTTAAATTAGAAAGAACAAATTCATACAGTCTTTTTTAAAATGAAAAATTCATCATTAAATAACTACAAAAATTTAAAATTTTAAAGTTTCTTTTCAACTTATAGATGTGAAAAATATTCTACATTTATACTAGCATTATATATGTAACTGTTCAATTTCAAATTGCGATTAAAAATAATCTAACTCTATTCTATATTGCTGTCATACCGTGTATAGAGTATGACGGAAGACTTTTCAATTAGATCATTTAATTATTCTCATGCCGCCCTACCTGTCTAGTGATTAGCGTACCTGATTACAGATGGGTGGGACCTGGGTTCGAATACAAGCTCGGCCATGGATGTACTTTCTCTCTCTCTTTCTTGTATTTGTCCTTTCTTTGTGTGTGGATGGTTGTCCATCCTATAAACGGGAACCTATGGCATGTGTGTATTGAGGAAGTTGGACTACACACCAAATATGGTTCACTTCGAAAAGTGGAGCAGCGCACCCCATATTGCCAGCCTGGTTGGCACACGACAACAACAACAATTATTCTCATAAAGATGCAGATAATGCCAAATATTTTTTATTTAGCAGGGAATTTTTAAGATAAATGTCAGCATTTGCATTTTTAATTACGAGATACGGCAAACGTTGATTTTACAACAAATTGTAGATATTAATAACATACCAATGGAATCTCGAATATATTTCGTACTAAAATCAAAATACAAAAATAATCAATCAATGTTCGTCTTCCATCCTATTTATTTCAATATCCTATTATAAAATTCATGAATTAATGTATATTTTAATTTTTTAATTTAACCATATCTAACTGTAATTAATCTCCTAAATCAAGTTAAACATAAATTCTATTTGCAGCCCATTGTACCTTTGTGGGTTAGAATGTTTTCCTTTTCATCGAAAAACTATTGGTTCCAACCAAACAGAAAATCCGTTGTTATAGCGATTGTTGAGCGTAAAATATGTCATCGTCGCAATATCCTCCACCTGAAATGATTCTTTTGGGAATGGCAAATCAAGTCTGCGTTCTCTTGTCTTGTTCCTGATTCCATGTTACAATGACTCACATTCGAGGCTATAATGATATGAGGCTACCATTGCACAAAGGTGTCATATATATATATATATATATATATATATATATATATATATATATATAAAGAGAGTGAGATAGATATAGACAAATATTCGCAAGCATTCTTTAAATATATTTCCTATTAAGTAATATTTTTTAACAATAATCAAGCCCATATAATGAACTTTAACGATCTAATAGTCAACACAGTCTACTCATTTTAACTAACATTGCTTTTGAAGCTGTAATTTTCTTTCTTAGAGTTTCTAAGTAATACATTTTGGGTCATTAGTATTTTATCATTTAACTTAGTATAAATTCCTGATGGCAAACTAACAACCTCAAGAAATCCAACAATGCAATAAGGATAAAGAAAACTAGTTATGAACAAATATAAAGGCTTCGATAAGGAAACATAAAAAAATGTTTATTTGCTAGATTTTCTCGTATTATTTCTGATTATTAAGAAAATCTGGTAAATAAAGTCGTTTGTAGACTAAAGAAGAAAATACGTGTTCTTGAATAGGTTTTTTTTTTTTTCTTGTTGAAAAATTGTTTCTGCACTGATAATATACAAAATTTTTTATAAATATTTGAGTAAATATTAACAAGATTTCTAATTCTGAGTGAGATCATTGAGCTCATAAAACTATTTTATTTAAAACATATTTAAAAATATCCATTAGTTATACAATCTTCATTTTATTATGCACAGAAAACCTAAAAGGAAATAAATATATATTTATATTGAATTGAAAATAATAATAAATTGTAAAGAAAAATTTGAAAATGAATTTAAGAGATTTCCATTTATTACAATCAGACAAAAAAACTAATATAAGGCAAAGAATATTATAGAAAAACTTTTTCTGCTTCACGTGACGCTAAAAACATTTTTGTATTCTTATGCATATTCTATGATTAATAACGTAAAACCACTTTTAAAACAAACATATTTTGGTCATTTGTTGGCAATTCATAAATGTTTATCCCAAATCCCATTAGTATTTAGAAACTGCATTTATAAATGTTCTTTCAGTTGTATAAAACGATGTTTAAACATTTTTCTGAGTCCATTTGTGTTTTTCCTTTCCATTAGTACTATAAAAATAATTTTAAAGTTTTTTTTTTTTGTTAACAAATAATGCTGTATAATTAACAAAGCATTTTATAATATAAATTCTATAAATTATTTGGTATTTTTATTCCATATACACAACATTGAATTTTGAAATTTCTTTTTATTTACGTATTAATGTTTAATTAATTTATTGTATTTAGATTCGTCATTGTAACATTTTCCCGATACATAAAAAATTGTCCTTTTTTTATAGAAAAATGCATATTAACTAAACGCATGCATAAAATATAATGTCATTTGTTTGAAAGTAGCTTCCCATTATGTCTCGAATTTAAATATTTTGTAAACATTAATTACAAACTTTTTTTTCGAAAAGGATTAATCCCTATTATTTTTTTACTTTATTCACATGAGTAAGTTAAACAAATTTTACAGTATGATAATTCCATGAAACGAATGTATAATGTACAATCGATTGATAATGAAAGCCATTTTAAGTAATAATTATTATAAAGATACATGTTTTATTGTATTATAAATGTTTTGTTGTAGATATATGTATTATTTTCCATATTAAAATGTATTTCACAATACTAAAAATAATACCGTCTTATAACTAAAGACTTTAAATATTACTATTCAATGCAGTACAAAGTAGAATCTTTATAATGAAGATATATCAATTGTAAGTAAAATATTTAGCTTAATATTTTACTTTCGGATGTAATATATTTAGTATTTAAAACCCTGTGACATCCGTTATAAAATTTACAAGGCTTTGTCATTTAATAAATATACTTAGCATTATTATTTCAATATTTCAGAACGGGCGATGCATATAAATATTTTCTTGGAATGTCTGCTATAGACGAAAGACACTGAGCAATGAGATATCAATTTAATTGTATAGATAATGATGACAAAACATACATAGTTTCTAATTTTGTTTGTAAATGCGAAAAGAGGGTATTTCAATATACAGTGTTAACTAGGAAATTTTCAGATTTTTATCATACAGAATACTTTTAAGGTGCCCTAGAAGTAATCAATGGATTCTTAAAACCCCATTTATTACCTTATAAACTATTTAAAAACTTATAAACGTTATAATTGATACTTTTGGAAGAATGATGTTTATTGCTAAAATCCATCTGAATAACATCATTGAAAACATAATGGCCAACATTTAAGCAACATTGATTTTACTGTCTCAATATTTTTCACCAATAAATATTTCTCTGAGATTCAAGACAATTATCAATTCATTACATTCATGCTTAAACAAAAAAATGAATAATTAAATGGTGATACATTAAAATTGAATTCATTTCAAAAAGTAAAAATGAGAGCTGGATATCTTCACAGCATATTTTACATTTACTTTTTTCATTACTCATTCTCTTTATGCAAAACTTCATTACCTAAACATACTTGAAAACTTATAAAATTTCACAGATATTTGAAAAATTAAATTTCAACTGTAATTTTTTCTGTTATAAAAATATCCCCATATTATAGTTAATTTCCATAATAAATCATAAAATTTAATAGCTTATTATTCCCGAGAACTCAAAATTGAAAAATATTGATCCCAATTTTATGGATTTTAAAAAGAAATAACTGAAAATTAAGAATAATAAAGATAATGATTTATTCGTAATATAATAACGAGGATTCTTAAGTTTGTAAACTTTATACTTATGAATATTTAATTAATAAAATACTTATGAATACTTAGTAAAAAAACGTAATTAAACATATCAGAATTTTCTGTTTAATTAAATTTTTTTTGAATATCTTATATTTTTATTAATATTTTTAAAGTTGTTTCAACATCAATATAGGATATTAATATTTCTTTAATATCGGTATATTATGCATACATCTCATAAACTGAGAAATAAACATATATAATAATATTAAATTATTATTCAATATATTGTATTTACTATAATAAATGAAATATGCTTCCACTTAATGCATTTGGTTCGTTTAATTAATACTTCTGAATTCATGTTTCATAAGAATGTAATTTCTCTTTTATCACTACAAAAGATTCTGAATTTGCGCCAAAGTCTAGAAAATACTACACTGGGGCAATTATGGTACATGAAGTTTGTTGGTTAGAAGAAAAACTAAATAAAACGCGAACGCAGCATACAAAGAAATGTTCCTATTTGTTAGCAATTCCCCATTATTTCCGGTTATTAAGAAAATCGTGCGTATGACGTGGTTTCTGCAGAGAAAAAGAATACATATAAGATTAACTTAGCTCATTTACAGAACAATTTTCTCTTAGAATATGATCATATATTTCTTGAAATTAACTATAACTTATTACCCGTAATTACTTCCATATTTTTATCTAATAACTCAGTGCTAGAAATAAACTATTTTATACAGTTCAGTTATTCGAAGAAGCATAAATCTGGTAACTAAATAGGGATTCATGAATTCAATCAATTTTAATGGCACACTTTATAATTTCATAACATAGTATAATTTCAACAATATACTATGGTTATATTTTTATTACAAGAACTCACTTTATAGATAAAAATTTAAATAAGATATATTTTAGTGCTTTGCTATTGTTAATATAGCTTTTATTTAAAGTTCTTAAAACAAAAATGGTGATTATTATATATTTAAGCTCTGTAATAAATGACTTTTTTGTTTAATAGCGAAACATAATAAACAACTTTTTTGTTAAAAAGTATGTTTAAACTGTTTTCAAGTTGTAAAGAAATTGTGAATTTAATTTCTGATTACTCAAGAATACAGTGATGTTACATACTGAATAAATTTTATAAATTAGGATATAATTAAGCAATTTCGTATAAATACTTTATCAAAGGAGTGTATTATGCATAAAAAAAATTAATTAATTGTTGAATGAAAAATATTTGCTTAATTTTTACACAAGCATTTTAATGAAAACTAGAAAATAATAGTAGAAATTTCCTTACATTATTAGTAATAATAATTAGTAGTTTCACGTCTTAAGTATTATTCTTATTTGCACGGCATTGCAATGATATTTAAAATTGAAGTATGTTAAACATAAGTTAATTAAATTTAATTAAAGACGTCTTTAAAAGCATAATATTTTAAAGTGAAAATTATATTTTTAAGTGCATATTTTAAAACTTGTATACACAAATCAAAGTTATATTTAATTTCTTTACGAAAATTGTAGAACTTCTTCATATCAAATTATATTTTAACCAATTAGAAATTAATAGTGCTCAATTAGAAATCACATGCTGGGAAATACAGATAAAAATATTCAATTCAACTCGTATTTATTTAAAAAAAAATGCTTATTATTTGAAGAAATTTGTATCCAAAACAATATAGGATGTAAAAGCTTTACTAAAGTTCATTAACGTTGTTGCCAACAATTTAAAATAATTATCAACTACTGGAGAGTAGTAAAATGCTATGTAACTTCTCAAAACTCTGAATTAGATGATGTTGTACAACTCATCTTAACACATATGATATGGAAATTACCTTTATATAACTAAATACTGCACACAACATAGTTTCTTAGGCCTTTAATGAATAGAGTTTGTTTCTACTCCATAATATAAATTCCATGGGGGCATACATGATAGGTTTGGTCATTTGAAACTATTTCCTAACTTATCCAACGGTAACAATAAGATATTTCAATATTGAATATATAAGATATGATAACTCTTTAATTATTTCTTTTCCAAGTAAACAACATACATTTAACAAAGAGTATTCAACTTGTAATATTGTAGTAGTTTCTAAAGGAAAACTTGATGTCATTAGTTAAAAGTACTTAGAACTATCAAATTGAAATATATATGTTTAAATTAATTAATTTATTATTATTTTGTTTTATTCTTAATATGCCTATGATTATCTATTAATCAATATTACTTTGAATAATAAATTAAAAATCAACTCCATCTATTATTTTAAAGGTGAAGAAATCATTGATAATTCAAATAAATCAAATACTTGCATGTATTTCAAAACTTTATCAACTTTGCTTACCTATTTTTAATGTTACAACAAAATATAAATGATATGTCATGTTGGAAGTTTCATATAATTTTTAATTTAGTTGATTATTTTGTACCGTTTAGTGCAAGATTTTATATATCAAAGTAATAAAACCAAAAAAAATTAAAATGAGGTACATAGTAAAAATTCAAAAAAAAAAAGTTTTTAATTTTGATTAATAGTTTATTGAAATATAATGTGTGAACAATTTTATTAATGAGAAATATTTTCATATGGTCAATATTCAGAATATTTCGTTGCCCTATGAGTTGTTGTATCTTGCTGTCCCACTCTATATAACAGTTTAATAACTTAGATTCTCACCTAATCTGATTTTAAGAAAAAGTGTTAAGTATTGTATATTCAGTACTTAACATTTGGTTAACTGCTTGTTTTATGACAAATTTTAAAGTTGTTAACTTCAAGAAAAACTCATCAAAGAATTAAAATGTACTCCATTTAACAGTAATATTTTTAATGAAATGAAACAAGCTTCTACTATTCAATCTGAAACATTTGATATACAATGATTCTCGAAGGTTGGAATAATTGTATGCAATTTTCAAATGCCAGTAAAATTTCTTGATCCTAAAATTGAATTATAATAAAAATAAGTTCCATCATATGCATCTGAATTAAGAATGCTTCTCAATGAACATAATCGCAAAATAAATAAATTAATTTTTTAATCACTTGCTTAAATTTCCCTTAATAATTAATCACTTTCATTATTAATTAACAAGTGATAAATTAATCACTTTCTTAACTTTTTAAAACTTGCAGAGACGAAAACATTCTAAATATAGATAACAATAATTAATTCTGATACATGTCCCTAGAAATTTTTTTGAAATGTTAATTTTCATTTTAGAGATATCTCTTAAGTAAAAGGCGCTATTTTGCTTCAATTTTTAACTTTGACATTAACTATTATGGATATTAATTTTTAAGAGGTAAATATATTGTAAATACATGAGTCCCTACAGAGGTTTTCTGCAATAATATTTGTAATACATATTTGTTCATTTATTTCATTGTAGTTTTTAATTTTATATATATTAAAATGAGATAAAGAAATAAAAGGAAAATGCCATCTCATATGCATATCCAAAATGTTTTATATTACCAAATTTTAAGTTAAGCTTAAAAATCCTTGTTTTAAGCATAAAATTGAATAATTCATGATACTGTGCATTTTACAAGATTCATGAATATAATCAAACTTTTTACCTAAGCTTAAAATTTTAGAAATTAATTGCATAATATTGAATATGATGTGTGTGAGAGGGAAAGGGAATGAAAGAGAGAAATAGAGATGAACATACAGACAGACAAGGATAGAGAACGCTTTTAATAGAGTAAAGAAATTAAAGAAAATATTCTCCGCTTGGATTTTCAAGATTCATTTCGAGTGAGAGTGGTTTTCTGATAAATTTCTTTTTTAGTTGAATAATTTATGCGAAAGTTTCCTAGAATTAGTTTGCTATTTAAATTTCTTGGTTTAGCTGCTCACTCCCTGGTTAAGTTCAGAAGGAGGTATTTCAGAAAACAAATTCTTAAATGGCTTTTCATAATTTTTTTTCAAACATTTAAGATTGCCTCTAAATTAAAGTTTCTACTTATCCCTTACTTTGCATTTAATTTACTGTAAATGAACAGTTTTCAATAAATTTTAATAAAGTTTATTTACTTAATTTTTATACCAAATTTGTGCATTGTATTTAATATATATATATATATGCTTACACATTTTAACATACACATTTTTAAACACTTTAACATAGTAAAAAATGAATATTATGACCATCTCTTACTAAGTAAACATTCCATTTCCTTTACACAACATAGCATGTCTTGTTTTGGCAGACTAGAACTTAATATTGCAATAATTATTATAATTTAATCATATCGCCAGAATCTAGTTTTGATTAGCCAAGAAACTTTTCAATCTTGAAGTATTTTTCACGTTATGTCTACAAATCAAAGCATTACCAAAACAGTATGACAATTCCCACTATTCGATATTGAACCACCAACATAATATGGAAGACGTGAGTCTTAATAGCAATGACTAAGCATATTAAAAATAATAGTAAATACCATACTTGCATATCTACATGAAGAAAATTTCATAAAAAAAGATCAGAAATGTGATGTGAGATTCTCGTAGAGATCACTTGCTGCACATATAGGACACTTAAAGATTATTTTGAAAATTTATCGTCATTCATGAGCTTCAGGTGAGAGTACTAAGACAAGTAGACGAATTTGTTTGGAAACTGAATAACAGAGCTTGTTGTTTTGGATATTTGCACATTATTAACGAGACGAGATGCATGAGCTTTAGTTGAGAGTAGTAAGACAAGTAGACGAATGAGTTTGGAAACTCAATAACAGAGCCAGTAGTTTTGGATATTTGTAAATTATTATAGAGACGAGATGCATGAGCCTCAATTGAGAGTGCTAAGGCAAGTAGAATGTGTTTGGAAGCTGAATAACAAAGCCTATAGTTTTGGATATTTGCTTATTATTAATGAGACGAGATGCATGACGAAAATATTCATGGTGATATAAGATGTGTATCAAATACAGAGTACAGACAGTCATAGACAATGCTGAGTCATGTGCTTTGAAACACTTCTATTTTGAAATGCATTGTACATCTGAAATTATTGTATTTATCTTATAAAATATATATTTTTTACAAAGTAGATCTTCCAATGACATTCTGAGATGTTAATGATGTTAAGACGTCTAATTTTTAGGTTTTTGATACTGATTTCTCATTCATTTTTAAACATGACATATGTTCTCGCAAAGACAGCTTGTAAACAGCCCACAAGCAGTGCAGTTTTGGACATACTCATCCTAAAACCATGGACAATCTCAGTACTATCTTTCATAATCAGTTAAATTAGCAGTCTTTATTTTTATCAGAAAAGCACTCTGGAATGATTATTCGCTTTTCTTTTGAACATGATACATATTGTTTCCTTTGGATCACATGATTTTGATATCATAAAAATTGCTAAATGCCTAACATCATGGTAATCACAATGTTTTGGTTCTGAACATATATTTAAAATTTAATGTTCTGTTTCATTTAAAACATTTTTCTAGTCTAAACTCAGGATTTAAAAAAAGAAAATCAAAATAATGTCCACATAATTAAAAAAATGAAAGATATTTGATTAGAAACAAAAAAAAATGAATTTTTGGTTTTGCATATATTCTTTACGTAAGTGAAAAATTGAACACAAATTTAATGAATAGTATGTGATTAATTTTGTGTGCAAAAGCATAAAAGTCAAGAATTTTCTCATGCATTTAAATATTAATTACTAGTTATTTCATTAGTTGCTTTTTAATTTCTTTTTCTATGTGACATTCTAATTGTATTTTATAATAATTTAAAAAAATATTTATGAATAAAGGTGTGAAATATGGTCTGCATAATTCAAATTTATAAAAATTACGTTTAATCATATTATACATTTTCATAATGATACAAATGTAATCTTCCTTTGGTGGCATAACTGGATTAATTCATAATTAAAATCTAAGGAGCTAGCTGCTCTTGTGTCAATTTTGTTTTTCTTCAATTTTAGCCCAAAACATTGAACATAGTTCACTATTATGTAATATGTAAGCATTTAGCATAATTAAATTGGACTTATTCTGACAATTTCATATATTGCAGTTTTAATTATACATATATGAGTATTTCAGGTCATTATCTATTACATACTTAAGCTACAATATTTTAATTTAAAATGTTCATTAGTAAATATTTGTCCATGTATCATTGTTTGAAGTTGTATGAAAAATATATGTTCATAATTCTTAAACGCACAATAAGACAATCAAAATTTAACGGATTTCATTAATTTATTAAAGGGTTAACCAATAATCATACGTATTTGATTATGACAAATGAATTTCAAGGTACAAATAGATTTCTTAAGGTCGATTTTGATTAAAATCTATGAAAAAAGTATCTGAATGCTATCTCGAACAACTGTAATCGAAGAAAAAAATAAATGTGAAATGTTAACAGACAAATAATATATTTATAAGAAATAACTCTTTTTGTATAGAAATTTAGAAGGAATTATGGTTAAAATGAATTAAATAACAGTTAATAATTAATGCAGAAAAATAACTTTTTGTTACATGATCAAATAGAAAAAGTAACACAAAACATAAATATATTGATTTCTTTTTTCCAGAATAATTGTGACAGCTAATCAATAAAATAATTAAAGCTATCTTTTTATATGTCAAGCATATGTTATTTTAGGTTATTTTTCCTAAGATTTTAATTATGTTTTGTTATCATTCCATGACCAAAGCACTTTATTTTCTTGAAATTTCCTCAAACAGAATTCAGAAAAAATAAAATACCTTTCAATTTTGTTTATTGAAAAATATTCACAAATTTAAGAATGTCTAGACTTATTTTTAGAAACATTTCGTTAATTAATTTTCTATTACTTGTATACTGACATCTGATATTTTAGACATTGAGTTTGAATGAAATATGAAAAACAATTCATATATTTATCGCATATTAATCACATTTAATTTGAAATAAGTTATTGTTTATAACAGATTATTGGCTTTAAATCAAAAATTAAATATCTTCCTAAATTGATTCACAGAATTAATATGCATTACAAGATATATTATCGAAAGAACGGATAATGTAGTAAGTCAAGAAAAATCAATGAAAAAAAATCAAACAATGGATGCACTTTTCAATGAAAACGGTAATGGATTTTAAACGAAGTTCAGATACTTGACACAAAATTGCTTTTTAATCAGATTCAAACATGCAAGTATAAATGAAGTATGGATCAATAAAAATCATTATTTTTGAATAACATTTCAGTGATATAAAAATCTTTAACATTTTTCATAAAAAATTATTTTTTCAAAACGTTAGAGGAATATTGTTATGATTACACTGAATGATGGAATATATTTTTCTAAAGTCGTAAAATAGAAACAAATCTTTAATATAATAATTCAGTATGCATATTATCACTTCTGATATTAAATCATTTCTCAAATATTTACTTTGATCATTTAAAGAATAAAAGGCGTCTTTTTATTTAATGGTTAAATTAGTTATATTAGTCAAATATGGGCTTTTGGTATTATGCAGTAATTTGAATGTAATATGTCACAAATTTTGGATTCACTAAATATCATTTTGCAGAAATGCAATCTTCTATAAATTTGATCTCTAATAGTGTGTAAATAGAGAAATTTCTATCATATAATATCAACATGCATGAACATTTTGGAATTGGAATTCGAGATTTCATTTTAGCTTAATATTTAGAAATATTCTTCAAGTACAACCTTCATTTAAGTAATGATTTTCATACAAGTGAATTCACAAATTCCAATCTGCAATTGTTAATGTTTCTATCTAAAGCTTTCATCTACGATCGCTTGAAATAGTTAATTCCAGTCTACTATCACTCAAGATATTTTAAGTTAAATTATAAATCTTTATGTTAAAAAAAATAATAAATCAGGCTCTTTCTTTCAGAATATTATCTATCTAATTAAATAAATTATGTAGTTTAATATTTTTTTAATTACGTATAAATTAAGAAAGCGCTAACATAATAAAATTAATAATACACCTACGCGTCAATTGTTTTTTTTTTCACATTTTTAGCATTATTTTTAAATGTTTTCTTTATAATTTATTATTTTTTATTGTTACTTCTGAATTTTTAATGTAAAAGATATTTCAAAAAGCTATGTTATTCAAGTTATTGTAGTTATTTAAAGTTAATATAAATTGAAGCATTTTTCTGGCTTATTAATTTCAAGACTTGTTAAATTTAGATTTGACATTTATGCACATACTATGATTTGAACTGATCACTTTTCTCGATCAACATAAAACATTCTTATTTGTATCTCTTGAATAAATGTATTCATATTTTCTTTGATATCAGTTTCGATGCTATTTGTAAACTGTACCTTATTTACAGTTCCCTGCAAACATTGAAAAAAGTTTCTAATTTATTATTACGATGGGAAAATATTTCTTTTCAACATTCAAAAAAGCTTATATTTGTTAGCTGCGTGTTGAAATATATATATATATATATATATATATATATATATATATATATATATACTAATTAAATTTCTTCTTTTTGTGTTAAGAAATATATCATGCGCAATTACAAAAAAAAATTGTAAAGAAATTTATGCCAATAAATTTAGTGCCATATTATATATTCTTGATTGTTCTTCAAAGAAAGATATTTCTAACTTCTTTTACTTTTAAAAATTTCATATTTTCTGCATGGTACTTAAGCTTGCATTTAAAAACTTTTTTTGCATCAGAAATTTCGAGAAAGAACTAGAAGTATAAGAAAGTATTCCATTATTTTAAGCTTAAATTTTTTCTCAAATAATCTGAAATGATTCACTTTTTCTACTAGAATAATGAAACACAAATAATATCTGAATTACCTTGAAATATTTTAACTTTTTTAGAAATTGGACAAGAAAAGAGTTATGTGTATGAGTGTGAAAAGTTCAATGAAGAATATTATATTCTTTTCTTTTGCTCTTTAAGAATAAAACATTAATGTATTCACTTTTAAAAATTATTCTTGGAATAATAAAAGATAGGAATGTCAAAAATTATTTTTGTAATTGATATTAAATCTGACAGCAAGACAGAATATGAATTTATTCTTTGAACGAAAGAAAGAATATAGCTACAAACATAAGAATAGTATTCAATTCTTATGAATATTATGAAAGTTTGTTAGTTCGAATATTAACAAAAATATATATAATTAAAAACAAAATACTACATTTGTATGGTATATAGATTTCGGCATATACTTTCAAATATTTAGGATTTAAATCCAAATACTTCCATTTCATTTTTTCATTAATTTTAAATTATTTTACAATTTTCAAACTTGTTAGCTCAGCAAAGAAAACGATACGTTTATTGTTTTCAGCACGATTTAATTGGAGAATTCAAAATAATCATTCAATTTTTAAAGTCTACTTATTCTTTAGTTAGTAGCCAACAAAGGTTGTTTTATGTTTAAGCACACTATCATCTGTATTTTTTAAAGTTGAATTAAATTGAGGCTAAAATTATAATAAAGCTTAACACTCCATTAATAATTTCATATAGTTAACACAAAATTTATTGGAAGTTCTGCATGTTGACATAACATCACAATCAAATTTCTCCCCAAACTAAAAGTTGTAATGATTAATTTCATTTCCCGTATTCCTTGTAATTTGTCCATCCTTCATTGTTATGGAGAATTTTATCTGAATTATAGAGGTGTCATTAATCATATACAACAATTCTTTACATCTCCTGGCACTTGAGTGTGTAATCAATTAATATATGGTCTTCGTCATACATTAGTGAAAGCATTAGGAAAACGTTTATACATTAATTCCATAGAAACAATCATTTGTAATCAGTTGTGTTGTTCTATTGCATTTGACATCACGTCAGTACTCAGAATATACTTTCATAAAAGTAATTTAATTATTTTTACTTTAAAATCAAATCTGCCTTTTAGATATTTTAATCACAGTTACAGGTGCTAATTATGACCCCACAAAGTACACGATTCCTATATAAATATCTTGTTTATGTGGCAAAGGCACATAATCTTTTCAAGAATTATTTGCATGTTTCCATCTGCATCTTAACAAAATTTAATTTCTCAAAATTAGGAATTGTGTCTGAAAATGATTATCGGTTTTTGGAAATATTTTAATACACAATGTTGGAATCCTATGCAATGTAAATTCAAATTATATTTGAAATTTAGGTAGATTTATTGCAATAAGAACAGACAGAGATATTTTTTAAAATTATTTTTTATAAGATACACAAATAAAGGTTAATTAATTTTGAATATATAAAAAAAATCTCATAAAAAGTCTATGTCAAAATGGGAAAAATTGCATAAATATCCCAAAATGTAAAATACTCTTAAGCAAGAAAAAATGCAACATCAAAATTAAATGTATGTGCAAAATTGTTACACTATTGGGTAAATTAATTTTAACAAACTTATATTTTAAGGAAATTGTTCCTTTCAGAGACTTTTCTGCCTGAAATCAGTTTACACTGCATGCTCTAATAAAGCGTGTCTGCTTTTGACTAGTCTAAACCGGTTTAACCTCTTGATCAGGACATTTTACCCGGCAGTTGCGCATCATTTGCTATAAGAGGTGATCGATTGTATTAATTGTCTGCTTTTGATGTGTATTTAAAAAATTGATGTAATTCCCATGAAGAAAACTAGAATTGCTGCTCTTATTATGTTTTATAGACAAAAATAAGTACACTTTATACATTATTAAAATAGAATAAGATAAGAGTTTTAAGTGATTTTACAACAAACTAAAATTTTAATTAAACAACTTGATTAATATTTGTAAACATCGAGAAAATTAAAATTCTTTGATATTATGCTTCATTAAATAAATATTATTTACTATGTATGAATAAAAAATAATAAAATATTTTAAATAAAACAAGACATTCTGAAAACAGTTAGGTATTTATAAAATTAAAGAAGAAGCTGTTATAGTACAAAATTTTATATATAGTAATTCTATGTTTCATTCACCATTTATTATCACTTGTTTATTGTTGGATTTCAGATTGAGATCAGGTAATCTTGTACATAAAGTTACCTTGTAAACTAAATTGATCTCTGCGTCTTGACCAAATATTTGCAATAGGACTCAGTTAGATTGTCATAGTGTGTAGGTGATCTAAAGAATCAAAGGGTGACCTTATAATTGATGAAAAGAGATAATTGTCACGAGCAACTGCACAAGATTTCCAATCAGAATTTGGACATGATTCTATAAAGAATCATCCAGCAGAGTTAGAATTTTTGTAAGATCTTGTTAAGCACTATCCAGCTTTTCTATGACATCATTCTTGCTAATCAGATGTCCTTAACAATAATCAATGCCTTTTCATGTATTTTGTAATTTTTGAAATTAGTGTTTACTTTCAGAACAACATAAATTTAATACAATTGTTGTAAATTATAGTTTTATGCTATGATAAATTATTAATTTTATACAAAAATACAAAAAATTGTAATAAATGGTATTACAGATACAATAACAAATAGTAGAGTATGATATATCTAATTATAAGTTCATTAATTGTTAAGAAAAATGTATAAATTAATTTTTCGAATTAAACATCAATAAAGATGTTAATATTGTCAAATGACAATTTTAAATGGAAATAAGAAATGTTGTTAAAGCGTCTTTTCATGGGAAAATCAGTTAAAAATATTGGAAAAATTTTTAAATGAATTTATAAAATATCTTTGGTTTATATAGATAATTTTATTTCCGACAGTTTAAATGTATGAACCATAAATATATTTTTTTATTGAGAGTTTGTTTTTTAAGCAATTCTTGACTGAAAATAAATGAGATACTTCAACATTCACGAATAAAAATTTTATCTCTCAATGAATTTGATTTCTAATTTATTCTTGAAATATATGAAGTATAGCTTTTTAACTTATATATATATATATATATATATATATATAT
>JAPDSC010061831.1:45899-66927 GCA_026290005.1 Latrodectus geometricus
ATATATATATATATATATATATATATATATATATATATATATATTTAGCCCTATGTTTAACATTATTCCATCTATTGCAAAAAGTAATTATCGGCTTAATGATATTATCTGTATGCATGTAATTAATGAACAAAAATAATTCATTGACCCAACATCAAAATGTCAAATATTTTAGTTTGATTTAAAGTGTTTGAATTTGGTCATCTGAAAAATTGATTTCAACATTAACTTTTTTTAAAACATTTTGTAAATGTGGGTAAGAAAGCTTTACCAGAAAAATAGAGCAAACATTATATTCAATTCAATCTTACAAATATTAAAAAATGTTAATTTTTCTGAAAGCAATTCATAAATTTCTAAAGTTATCTTAAAATGCCTCACCAATGTGAATGTAAGTGGATATGTTTTGTCGATTATCCTTTCTAGTCAGAGTGATATTTGAAAGCTATCAAACTAAATGAAATGTAATTTACTTTTATTAATTTCTTAGCCAAATAACAGAAAATTTAACTATATTTTTTAAGAAAATTGAAAGTTTTTAAATATGTACCCTGATGATTTATTAATATTATTTTAGATAAAAAATTGTTGTAACGAAATTTAAATAATAATCCTATGATTTTAAATATTTTCAAATTATGTCATAAATTATAGTTAACTCTTTAAATAAATAGTTGAAATCTGCTGCAAAAAATTTCGTAAATATCCAAATTCACAAGTTAAACTAATATGTAGATAAAATGCGTACTGTTCGTTATCCAAGAATTTTCTAGATAAAATTAATTTCTCTAAATTATAATTTTAACTATTTTAATAATATTTCTTTATTTTCATTTGTATATAGTTTGTTCTTTGTGCTAAATAACTAATTCTATCTTCTAAGATTTTTTTTATTCTCTCAAAATCAAATTCAGTTAAACTACCATTTTTTTTAAGTATGTTATAAATGGAAAACATGATATTTTTATTATAAGTGTTAATTCTCTAAAAGTGATTTCTTATAAATAGAATCCACAAATTTCCACATATACTAAGAAATTTCTTAAAAGAAATAAGACGTTGCTTTCTTTACATAAAAGCATTGATGTGATTGTTTGGTTGGTATTCCCATTTTCTTTCGTAAATGACTCAGCAGAGACGAGTTGCTACATTTTTTGTCTCGTAATAGTTACCATTTTTTACGATTGTGTTTTGCTCAATGATCGTCAGTTTTTCAACAAGCTCATTTGCAGGAAAAATATATCAATAAGCATTTTGAAGGAATCTGGAAATTTATAAAACTGGATAAAGCAATATTTTCACATTGCTACAAATTTAAATAAACTTCATTAAATTCAATTTTTAGAATATATTATAATTTAACCGGGACTATAATAATATACAAAAATGAAATAATTTAAAATAACTTTTTATACATTGGAATATAAAATATTATTATTAAAACTACAATTCTTAAAACAGATGCTGATTTCATTTGAGAATCAGTAAATTTCTTAGAACTCATGTGTTAATTTCTTTTTACTTTTAACATGCATCACTAGAAATATAATTAAAAGAGACTTAACGACATATATTTCAATAATTATTTCGTAAAATAATAAGAAAGGTGAAGATCATTTACGTGTTATTTGTTGCAATGCAACCTAATGAAAAAAAATGTTTTCGTATTCAAAAAATGTTTTCGCAGTAGATTATTTTTGTCTCTTTTACAAGAATTGCATACTTGCATATTTGTTTTGCAAAATAAATGGTAAATTTTTCACCAAGACATTTCAATATATTTTTGATACACGAAATGAAATAAAATTTTCAAACCATACTGAGAATGTAGTTTAGATGTTTGAATTACTTAATCTAAAAAAAGTTTTTTTATCTTTTTTAAAAAGTTTTTAATATAAAAATGTTTTTTAAGCTTTTTAGATTAAAAAATAATTTAATTTTAAATTAAAATAATTTAAAAAATAATTTAATCTAAAAAGTTCTGAATGTCAAAAAAAATGAAAACCCGAAAGAATCATATGGACAAACGTAAAATTTTATAATATTTTAACAAGAATCGGAATATGAATACGGTCTAAGCAACATTCTTATGCAAAAAATAAGTAATTAGAAAATGAAAATATATAAAAATGAAAATCATAAAATATTTGTATTTAAAAAAATTATCCATGTTTAATTTTCCATTTCGAAATGTGCAAGTCTTGCGCAATTAACATGTTACCAAATATGATTTGCAACTGTTCATAGTCTGTCATGGGAAATTAATATAGAAGCCAAAAAATAGTTGCTATCAACTTGGTGCGTCCCTAATTCACATTGCTATTGAATATTATACAATTTTTTCCACTTTAAAAAATAGAAACGAGAGTATGAATTAAAGTGCCAATCATTGTTACATAACTTAATTGTAGAAAATTTTAACGATATCATTTTAACGAGCAGTTGTTCAGAATTCGAAAATAGGAAGGAGCACTTGATCATTTGTACTAAACGTTTGTTATGCCACCCAATGTTTAATCTGTAGCAGAAAATTGCTTTAGCAATACAATATGTCTGCTGGATTTCATAGTTTTCTAATAAAAATGCTAAATGATTACTTTTCATATGTTAGCAAAAGAAAAATATAGAATTTGGATAAGGCAATATTCATACAGGAAGCAAAAGTTGGTTTGGGTATTCCAAAATTACTGATTGAAGACAGAGAGAAATAGGAGTATTTTTATTAGTTATTTTTCTTTAACTATATTTTTACATCTAAGATAACAGTATTTATGTATAAAAACTGATAAATATATAAAAATCAGTACTTATGCATTATATTTTTAGTAGAAATTAGAATTCATTTCCAAATATGTACTATGCTACAGTATAGAAATTCATTGTTAAGAAAATAGTTAATTCTTAGAAATTCTTAGAGTACTCAATAATAATTTTAATAACTGCTTTTTTAATTTGAATACATTCTATTTATAGTTGCTATTGTATAAGGATTAGGCGTGGAATTACATAAAAAAGAGCATTAGAATTATTTTGAGAAATTGAAAGCACTTTTTGAATATTTATTAAAATGCAATCTTGTATTATGAATACAAGGTTTTAAAATTACAGATTTCTATTAAGCAATATTTCAAATTTAATGTGATCCACTTTCTATTATATCAATTTAGGAAATAGAAAAAAGAACAAGAGTGTTTCTTAAGAGTAAGTTTGGGAAGAAAATTAATGATATAATTTTGTTTTTTTGCTCTGCATTTATATAGGTATTTTTAATGAAGTATTTTTAAGATGTTTCTTGATAAAAGCAGATAACCTTCAAATATACTCTAATTATACCAATTAAAGTAAGTTGTTGAAACCCTTTGAATAAGAACTGCTGGATTTTCTATTTGCCCCTTGATTTTAATTAAAAAAATTTCATTTCATTTTGTTCGTTTCTTTTTTATAACTGATTGAAATATTCACTTTTCAATTACTTTTTTTCAACTTAAGATTGTTAACTAACTAATGAATGAATAATTAAGGTAATCTTTTAAGATCTACAAGATCTAAGGAAAAATATTATTATTTTTTACACGTTTTGAAAGCAAAAATGTTTTTCTAATACTAAAATTTTTTATTGATAATGATTGAAAATTCTTATGCTCTTTTGTATAAAAAAAATAAAATATTTCAAGCTGTTCTATTTAATAAACGAACAGTAAAAGTATCATTAGAACTAATGAGTTCATTTAATTGAAAACTTCAATTAAAACTGAAATCATGTTTCCTATAAAGCTTTATAAGGTTTTAGACAATTACATTATCTATAGTGAGACAAAGAAAAATAATAAAAAAAAAAATCGATTAAAAGTGTTTTTTTTAAGTTTAACAATCTAGTTCAAAGAATACGTCTGGCAGTGATAAATTAAAGAAATAATTGTTTAAATGGAACTGTTTATTTTAATATAGATTTTAAGAGATGATATTTTAGAAAAGAAGTTGCTGATCATGTAAGAAATTCTTCATTAATAAATAAATTCCGTTAATTAAATGAATGTAAAATATAATTAATCTAAGAGAAGATATAAAATATTTCATATATAATTCTCATTTTCACGATTGGGAACAAATAAAATATACTTTTAGGATAATTAAGCAAAATATTCTGAATGTATTCAGTTCAATAATTTCATTTGAACAAATTATGATATACAATAAAATCATAAAAATGTTGTATTTTGATATTAGAGTTTCGTAATATTTCTTTATTTTGTAATCTATGCATAGTTAAATTATTTTATTATTTATCATATTATGTTTTGAATGTTTAAATTGTAAACTCTTATTGATACAAAATCATTTTGTTTTGTAACCCATAATTTCGAATTTAAAAATATAACAAGGAAGATGAGAATCCCTTACGCGTTTTCAATATCACAACGAATGCATTTACCCATGGTAGCAGATTAAGAAGAGATTCTAAAATATTCGAAGAGCTTTAAATTTTTTTCATGTGTACATTTTAAACTTTGAGTTTTTAAAATACACATAAATTAGACCTGTCAAAATTAAAACGTACTAACTTATTCAGCTCTATATGAATTGATGCAGACATATTAGTGGAGTAAATGAGTAATTACGAAGTTCTATATTTAAATTTATGTGATTTCCTTTCATCAATTATATATTTCAGGCTAAATCATTTTATTTATTGAAAGAGCAAAGAATTTCTATTTTTTTTAAAAATAAAATTAGCACAAAGTTGGAAAGGAAAATCGCAAATGAATGTTAACAGTAATCGAAATCCTCCTGTTATGATATACCAAAATACCGATATGTAAATTTATCTTTAAATATATGTCTCTCTACTCTCTTAAAGCTATTAAGTAAGTTCGAAGTAACTGAACAATACTTAAAAATTGTTTTACTGAGTATTTTTTCTATTCTCAGCAATATTTTTATCAAATTTACACACATTTTAATCTAAGTTGTGGTAACAGTTTAACGTGTTTAATTCTTAACATTTCTATATTATAGCAGATTTCCATTTAGCAATATAATCATTTTGGTTCATGTGAGTAAAAAAACAAAATATCTGAAATCCAATGAAATTAAAAATAATTTTTAAATCATGTTTCAATCAATGATCACATAAATGCATTTAAGAGGATGTTAAGACTAAAATTTGATCATAAAATGAAAATGCAAGTTGAAGCCACTTACTTTTAAAAGAAAATTTCAACAATAAAGAGAATGTTTAGTTAGATAGATTGGATTGTGTTAGAAGTAAAAGAAAGAAAACAAAAATGCAAATCATTCATTCTTTTTTTATATTCCAACATTTTTTTCCAAATTTCAGTATGATACTTAATGCATCAGAAAATAAAAGCTTTTCATAATATGCTGGTAAAATACTAAATAAACTTTTTGAGTAGGCTAACTGATGTGTGCGTAAATATAGACGATATAAACACACACACACGCTCATAAATGTACCGAAAACATTTCAACATCATTCAAAATTTTAAATCTCAATTACCTTTTAAAATAAAATTTCTTTTAATAAAGCTAATTGACAAGAGATATAATTGATAACAATTGTAAGAATACAAAACATCAATATTTGAAGGAAATTTTGAAAATATTATAATATAGATAAGCCGGTAATTATGAATTTTCTAAATAAGTTTCAAATTAATTACATTGATGTAGATTTTTTTGGTATATATATATATATATATACATGTAATATTTTAGAATCTATATAATTATTAATAAATTATTAAATATAATTATTCAGGCAATCATTATTATTTGCAATAGGGTCAGAAAATTGAACCAAACAGGAAAAATAAATTTATATAACTCAATATTTTTGCTAATGAAATTTATTTTATACTAGCTTTATAGGTTTAATACTATAAAACTAGTATAAAATAACATGATATTGTAAAGAAGATAAAAAAAAAATGCTTATTTATATTTTACATTTTAAACAGTCCAATAAAATTATATTAATGTGTTATAATTCTCTAAAATTTAAAATAAATAAAGATTTTAAGCTAAATTTTCATTCATTCTTTAATTCAGGTTATTTTTTTAAATATACCTAAAACCAAGTATATGGTAATTCACACTCAGTTATAAAAATGCTACATCTTCAATTTTTAAAAATTTTTTTAAAAGTTATTTAATATTACATAACAATAATATTAATCATTTAGAGTGCATAAATGTAATTTCTGTTAATTTGGTTCTCATAACAATAATAATAGAGAACATTGATCAATCACTTAAGAAATAAATCTAGTGTAATGTATTTTGATGATGAAATTATATATATTACAGTATATAAATTTTTAATATATATAAAAAGAAAAATGAAAAATAATAAATTTAATCTGTGTTAAAACTGATAATGACTAATGCACAATGATATAATTTTTTTTCCAATGGTTGGCACTTTGGTCATTAACCATTTGATACAATAAGACCGAAAACTGCTACTCATTTATCGTTACTCTGTGGGCAACTGTGAACCAAGTCTCGGAGGCGGTAGCATTACACACGTCATACCACTACAAACCCGTTTATAGGGCGGGCCACATTCAACCATCATCTGATGAAAAAACAAGAGACACAGAGAAAGAAAATGTGCATCCATGCCCGAGTCGGGATTCGAACCCAGGTCCTTCCCATGCGTAGTCAGATACGCTAACAACTCGACAGGGTAGGTGACATGATATAAATTATTAATTTAAAAATCTTGCAAATGACAATGAAAATTATTTCAATTTTAAATGATTCATATGACTTATATTTTCACCAGTTATAGAGACTTAAATGATGACTGTTAGCGTAAATGAAGATATTTATTACGTTATTATACTGAAATCATGTACTTCTTACGAAAATATTCTAGCTTGATACATTTCACTTTCTCATTCCTTATCAAACATCTACATCAAAATGAATGGTTTGTTCAATGATCTGAAAGAAAATGTCACAGGATAACTTGATCATAGAAGATTATTCTATTATATTAATGGGAACATTTATTATGATTTCACTTTTTACTTAACTTTTATGCTTGAAAACACGTGATAAAAACTATGCAATATTTGTCTTAAAATGTAATGCTATATTATTTTAAAGAAATACTTATTTTAATAAAGTCATTTTGGTTTCCTTACAGAAAGAATTTTACTTTATGTATCTAAATATATATATATGACTACAATTATATGTCTTTCTTATAATAACTGAACTGTTAAAATAAAAGATTCAATATGATAATGAAATAAAGGCAATTACATAAGTGAATAATTATTTTTTGCTTTTCTCAAAAAATATACATTTATGAAATCTTTTCTTTAAGTAAAATCTTATCAATTTTATAATTTCAGAAGTACAATTTTTGCTGCATACACTTAACTCCATGAAATATATAACATTTAAAAATAAACTAATAATATTTATAATGCTTTTTACAAAATTAAAATTATCATTTTAACAATAATTTGTTTTCCTCAAAATGTTAATAATCCCAAGCATCATAAAATATAACTCCCAAAATTCATTCAAAACAAAATATATTATTTAAAAATGAAGATATTAATTTGCAATTGAATGCGTGAATTAAGTTTATTTATCAAAACTACAAGCTTTCGAAATAAATCTGCAACACTTAACACTTGGAAAGATTAAATTTCAATCAATACAAATCTTTCGTTAATTTGATGGGCAGGTCTAATAACATCCAACGCTTTCGGTGTAGGTAAACAACAGTATTTTAATTAAAATGTCAATCAAAAGAGTAGCCTTTTTATTCTATAAATCAGAACTGTCTTAGCAATAAGTAAAATCAACTTGCGGGACAAAGTTTTTGTTAGACTTCTGATCGTGTAATAATCTTAACAAGTGTGTAATAATTTTCTCATTTCACTATTTCCAAAAATAAAATAAAATATTATTTTCTCAAGTGCTTAGACAGTACTCAAAAGAACATATTAACAAAATCTTAAATGTACATGTTAAAAGTTATGATTTTTATCATTCTGTACTTCATACAGAAAATCTTAAAAATGTTAAAAATCCATTTCCATTATTATTTATTTAAATAGATTTTCTTTTAATATATAATAATCTTAAGCATATTAACAGAATACTAAATGTGCATCTTAAATAGTTAAAAAAAGATTTTATAAAATCTTTGCTAAGAAATAAAATTTACTGCATGGGAATTCCTTCTTTTTAATGTACATCGATATTTTGATAGTTTGAAAAATTATTTTTCATTGAATGTGGAATATACAATGTAGATTCATTACATATTTGTAAATAATGTGTTATACATATCTGTAATGAAATATGTCAGAATTACATAATGAGGTTGTTGTTTACTTTTGTAGTCTTCGAAGACAATTCAGGGATGAAAACAAATTTTATATGACCTATGTTTAAAATTATTGACTCAATACCTTCAAACTTTTAGACTAACATCATTTCTTAAAACTTGCTCCTGACATCGATAGTTGTTGGCATCAATAGTATTAACATTTTAAAAATAACAATAGTATTGAAATGAAATATGTTCCTTAAGGTTTTTGTGTATGCAAGTTTCTGAGCTATGTAAAAAAATAGCTAAGCAACTTGCATATTTTTTAAATTTATGGGTCAAGAAGTATCCAGAAGGAATAATAAATTAACAAGCTGAGTACATTTTCAGTTTTGAATAAAAAAGATATATATTATTCACTTTCAAGAATTGTAATATTTTTGAGAAACTGATAAGATATTGCATTTACACAATAATATTATTTTAATATTATTGTAATATTTAAATATTATTACAAAAACATTGATGTTTATTTGTGTATAATATTTATATTTACATATATTATGTAAACTATTTCAGTATAATAGGGATTACTAATTTACTAATTTAACTTTTTGCAAAGTTCATTTATATTAATTTTAAAGTTATTTAAGCAGTTCATTGGAATAGTTTATTTATAATGTTTTTTGAATAAACAAATTATAACGTGCTGAGAAAAGAAATTACAAATATGTATTTTTTATTTTGATTCAATATTTTAGATATGGTAATTACATATATATGTGTGTGTATATATATATATTCATTGAAATCAATATCACATAAGAAATAAATAAATCAATATCACATTACCGACGATAAAATTTCTCATTTTGAATCTAAAAAGTTACATAAGGAACAACGTGTGATATTTTAGTTTAGAATATATATAATATTATATTTTATTTTCTTCTATAAGATTTACTAATGTTTTGAACAGCATTAATCATTATTAATACAAAGAGTAGAAATATAATAATTTTTTAAAGTTAACTACAGTATAAACATTTTGTATTATCTTCCAAGGAAATTTATAAAGTAGCAATTGTATTCAAAAATGTTTTAGAAAATATATGAAATAAAAAGTTTCCACTATACAAATTTCTAGAATAAACTAACATTAATATCATCATTCTAAATTTTAAAAATTAGAAAATTTTCAATACTTATTGGAAAAAGATTTCCAATATCCTTAGAAATAATAACTTACATTAGAATATTTATTTTTTTATTTTTTAAGTATTTTCAAATGTTTTTACTTTTTAAGTAACTAAAATTATTAAAATAAAAAATATATATTTATTCTGTCAGCCACAGTAAAAGGTATTAAAATAAATTTCAGAAAAGAGACTTAAGAAAATTTAAAAAATATTGTATAATCACTTTTAGGGTATTTTTTATTTTCAAGTTTCATCATTTTTTGTCAGAAATTTTAAAAAATAAGAAATTGGAAAGATTTTTTTCTTAGATTAAATTATTTCTCTTACATCTAGTTAATAAATTGTTTTTTTCCTAATTTGTTTAATTGAATGATTTAGAACATTAATTAAATATTTTTTCTTTTGAGTAAAAGTAGCAGAACAAAAAAAAAGACTTAATTAATTAACATTTTATTTGAACATGGTTTAGCTCTTAAGAAAATATTTTCATTTTATTGTAAATCATGCTTAAATGTTTTTCTTTAAATGACATTTTTAAAGTAATGAAGTTTGAAAATATTAAATATTTTTACACAATGTCATGAAATAAGTTATGAATATTTGTGATATTTCTCAACATTTAATAAACAGAATATTTTATTTTGTGCTAAATGTTTCAACTGCATGCATTTTTCAAAGTGTTTTTATTTGTCCATTCCTAAAAACTTAATTTTTTCCATATGTTTTCAGAAAATTTCTATGTATATCACTTGGATTTTTGTTAAGTTTTATTTAATAACCTCTGATGCCTTAAGTTTTAATTCACTATAAACTTTCTACATATTTTTGTAGAAGGTGAATCTTCTTTGATATGAAGTTCTGCACTTAAAGAAAAACATAAAAATAGTGCATTATTCTTTGTGATACTCTTTAATAGCTCTAAAGTAAATAAAAGAGCAAGATTTTTATTTATAATAGGCAAAAATATTGAAATGCAAATCACTTAGTTTTAAAAAAGGTTAGGTAAAGTTAAATTATTTCGAATTTCAGTTTTGAGTCAAATACGATACCTGGTTTTGATTGGTGCACATTCTAAAAAATGTATTAGTAAAAAGATGTAAATTTATTTTCAACTGCCTTAATTTTACAGCAAACTGCGTCGATTATGTTTCTGTTTCTACAGCTCAAACAGGCTTAAAATCAAGAATAATGAAATTTCATAGAATTTATTGAAGCACTAATGCAACCGTGAAAAAATTATTCACTTCTCCTGTCATCAATTAATATATCATATTGCAAACAAACAATGGTTTCTGGGAAGTTTGCCGGAGTTCTTTCAATGCTATCTGAAGATTTATATCGCAAATTATTTATAATCTTTACTACTTCTCTTGTTATTGTTACTAGTGAGACTGGAACCGCAGTGGCCTGGTTGGTAAGAGCGTCGCTCACGTTACCAAAAGGTGGTGAGTTCGGATGTCGGCTCAGCCGATGATCCTTGGTGTTCACTAATGGCGACTGGGGCACGTAAAATATGCATTTCGCAATGTCCTCCATGTTCCCAATTCAAATTAAAACCTCTGTGGGTGGTTGGGGCCAGGCCATGGGTCTTCACTAGTTTCAATTTCTAAATTGGAAGATTCTGAAAGTGCTGCCATCTATGAACCAAAAGTAGTACTTCCACCTTCGTATGAGGGTGCTCTTTTTAAAAATGGAAGACACTCTCTCTCTGACTTCATTCACATAATCTCTGTCAGGCGGGATTGGTGTTGCCAAGTGTTATCAGAAACAACAACACTAATGAGGCTGAGTATATGAAGTCAGAAAGAGTGTCTTTTTAAGAGCAGAGCAATCCCCCCTCTGTGAAGTATGATCTTCCTCATAGATGACAGGGCCATCTGAATCTTCCAATTTAAGGTTAGGGAGCCAGAGAAGAACCAAGGCAAGGACTCCTAACACCCCCTGATATATTAGTTTGGACTGGGAACAGGGTAGACATTGCGACAAGGACAAGGACTTATTTTGCGTGCTCCACTCGCCATTATTGAATGGGATTTGAACTCACTTCCTTCCGTTAACTAGGACAACATTCTAACCAACCAGGTGACCACAGACTAAATACTACTTTTAAAATTATTAAATAGACACAAAGATCCTTTTTAATCTGTTAAATCAATTTTCAAATATGAGTTGTTATGAAATTTATTTTAGTGCACCTCATGTATTTACCCAGACGTAAGTATACATTCAAGTGTTTTAAATGACTCTACCACCTTATATTTCATGATTAATTCTTGATTCTAAGTTCTAGTCGAGACAATGAGACATTTTATTTAAAAAAAAAAATAAATAAAAAAAAACCACTACATGTTTAAAAAATTAAGACATTCTGAAATTCTTTGTTTTGCTAGATGGAGATACAGTTTTAATATAACCATAAAAGATGTGAGACTTAGTTATTTATTATATGATTTTGATAATGTTTTATATAAAAAATTTGTTTTAACTAACAGAAAAGCAGAATGATAGTCTTAAATGTAAATTGTGCAGAATTTGAGTTACCAATAACGTCACGACAAAAATTATTTTTATAAAGCTTTAGCAGAATCATGATCGTTTCATAGAATCATTCACCAAAAATAGTTAAACGGGAAAAAAACAATTAAAATTAACCTAAATAACAGTGAAAACTGAATACATATCAATTATAAAAAAGACAACTTTTTATATTATTAGTATTAATAAGGATAATGATGAAATGAAAATGATTATTTCTTGAGGAATGTTCTCAAAATTATTGATTTGAATTTTCTGCTTAAGAAATAATGTTTTTCTTCAAAGATAACAAGCATTATCAGTTTACAATCAATCTAAATAAAAAATGATTTATATAGCGTTGGATAACACATTACAAGGAATTTTGATTTATTTTTCAATTAAGTTTTTGGCACATATAAATTTCGTTTGCAATGCCAAACAGTAACTAAATTTTACAAGAGCAATTACATAATATGTTAAATACAAGAAGCAACTATAAAATGAGACTTGGAAACTTAAATGAATCAACCAATATTTTGCAAGTGGAAAATTTTAAATTCATAAAATGTATCAATAATTTATTAATATTATATTATTATGTATCAATAATTTATTGTATTAATATTTTTTTAATATCATGATTTATTATAAAGCAAACACATATTAAAACTGTAAAATAGGATTAATCATTCAAATTATTTTTCTATATTTTATATAATTTGTGTGTTTTTAGATTTAATTTTCTTTCACTAAAATATATGCAAATTTCACTTCAAAAGGTAAAATTATTAGATTAAAAAGTCCTATCAAATCTTTAAAAAAATAAGTATATAATCGAAAATTCTTTAAAATAACAAAAATACTATTCATTTATTCGTCGCAAGTTGAATTTAAGTAAAAAAAAAAAAAAAAAATAGTAAAACGATTGACAGAAAGGTGAAAAATGAGTTTAGCTTCCAGCATGAAAGAGGAATTTTGTTTCATTTATGTTTTCTTTTTCTCTCGGAAGTAAGGATATAAATTTTAACTTTTATTTAGTATACTTCAAACTTAGATTCAGAATTTGAATCAAAGTTTCATTTATTATTTATGTAAATGATGTGAAGTAATTAATATAATTTTTATCACACTATTGTTAAAAGAATGATTTTAATATTTATTTTATAATATTTATTGACTGATATCTTTTAAGATTAAAATAAATTTACCAATAATTTTCTTTACATGCTAAATTGCAATATTATTATTAGAAATTTCTTATTATAGATTAACTTTAATCAGTACGAATGTTATTATATAAGCACGTAAAACTAAATTATAACGTAGGAATGTCGTAATTTATATGATATGTATTGTATATTTAGGAGGAATTTGCATAAAAGTTTATAAAGCTATGTTAGAAAATGTGTGCCTAAAATGACACATTGCCTAACGGATAAAATTTGTATGTTGCTTTAGCATACATGTAAATACAAATACATAAAAAAAGATTCAAATAATATCTAGCTGAATGTCTTTACAAACAGGTTGTCTTTCAAAAGATAAATATATTGCTAGAAAGCGTTATACTATAGTAGATAGAAAACTTGTTTAATTTAATCTTTGAATATCATAAGCACAAATTCATCTCTCTATCTTTTATCTAATGTATAATAAATTCAACAAAATGCTAGTTACTTTCTAACACTTTAATGAAAAGCCATCCATATTAACATATTTCTTCATAGGTTAAGTGACACGATTGTAATATATTAATATAAATTGATATAATACAAACATTTTTCATAAATTTTATATTAAGCAATAGATTTTACAGTTAATTATTATTTAGAATTTTCTAAACTAAAAAAGTTTGAAAAACATTCCAGTTCATCTAAATATACCAAAGCAATAAAATAAATGTTTAAGTGTGTTGTTGAGGGACTTGGAAATATTTATATGCAAGTCAATATTTTATCTAAAATATGAAGTGTGATTTTGATTTATAACTTATGGCATTTTGTTGTTCCCTTTATTAAGATATATGATTTTATTTTTTTTTATCATCAAAAAATATTTTTCTGGAGTATTCTTTTGTATATATAAATATTTCACATCTATTATCTTCGGTATCATTTTCATAGACAAGTATTAGGCTTTAAAAGTAACTTTTAGAAGAAACATAACATATAACTTTTAAAAGTATTATATTTGGAGAGATTTGAATGCCTTGGGATATCAAATATATAGATAGTGTTAAAGTATGTCCATTCGTATTCCTTGGGGACTAAGTATGTTGAAAAAGTAAGCGATGGACATAAAAATATATTTTAAAATTTCCCTCCAATTTATTCAGAAAGTTCAGCTGAAAAAGTTTTTCAAATTCTCAAGAATGAGTAATGGTTATTTATTTGGATTTAGAATATAAAACTTTTACTTCATGTGTCAGAATTGTTTTTCTTAAGCAAACATGAAAAACGTTTGAAGTTATTACAGATAAATATGAACAATTTCCCATCGGGAAGGATTTTAAAAACGTTTAAATTATATGAAAACCAATTTTAAACCGTACTCAATATTTGTGTAAATCTCGATTGCATATTTTATTATTTTTGTAAAAGTTCAAATTTTTATTAAAAGTATTAAAATGTTTGTGGAAAATTTAAAATTTATAAGACACTTTAAATTGCATAGTCATTTTTAAATTAAAAATTTGAATTCACTTGGATTAGTTTAACATTTCATTAATGATATTTATTTTAAAAATTTTTATATTTAATCAATAATTATGCTACTATACAGAAAATTAAAACTTTTAGTTCTAAAAATAAACAAATTTATTAAATTAATTAAATGAAAACTAAAGCGTTTGCTATGACATTGTTTTTTTTTTTATGTCGAGTTCAAATATATAATAAAAAATAATGTATTTATGTATTTTACTATGCAAAAGTATCAATAAAATAATTAATGGCTACCATAGTTAACATTATAAAATAATGTCTTTAAAGAATAATGTTTCCACCAGGAAACTTTAAAAAGATATTCACAAATATTAAATTTATTTCACAAAAATCTATTATTTATTTTTATTAAGATATATACGCATTTATGAAATTTGTCTCTAATATGTGTACAAAATATTAAAAAAATTAATAGTTTTAAATAAATGTGTTTCTTATATCAATTATATATATATATATATATATATATATATATATATATATATATATATATATATATATATATATAATATTCAAAGCTTTATACTAGAATAGAACTTTTATTCCTTCCTAAAAAAATATACTGCAAATATTATTTTTTTCAAAAAATTTCGAATTATTTTGTTTTCAATCAATTATCACTTCTAGGAATTTTTCAGGATATGAAGTGTATTTATAGTAACAAAATTTTATTTAAAAAATATTGTTCATTTTACATTCTTTTCTTTGTTACGAAAACAGTAGCATATTTTTATTAAAAGTCAACATTGATTATATAACTACCAATTACTGAAAAACGTTTAAAATAATTAATTTTATTTGTTATTATTTCCATATATTTAATTTAATATTTTTTATGTTCAATGGCTTTCTATATAATCCTTTTGTAATCATTGAAGAAATAAAATAAATTATTAGACAAATTTCGTTTTGTATTCGAAACTCAAAAATTTTCCATTTTTAAAAATTGAAGTTTAACTTAACAAAATTCATGGGATTGGAATAATAAGATAAATTTGACTCTTTTTATCTTTCAAAATGAAGTTTGTTTAACAATTTATTTTTTAATTTGCAGATTATTTTACTTCATGGGATGATAAATTCAGATAAACAGGATAATTTTCTTTATTTTTTAAAGATTAAAAAAAACACATATGAAATATTTTTGTTGCAAATATAATTATAAACATATGCATTTTGTTGAATACTTGCTGAATGTCTTTTATACATGCATACTAATGAATAATATTTTTTAACTTTAAATAGAAAATAAATTTGTTATGAAGTTCTGATATTATTAAAATTCTTATAGTTATAAAAATGAGCCTGATTGAGACTAGTCAAGAATGTGAATACATAACTGCATTTTAATAGATTAAATTAATCATAAAATATACTCTTTTCAAGCATTTTTAGAAATTATGCATCAATATTTAAACCTCGGATAGTTTATCATTATCTAATTATTGTAAATAGCTTACTGCCCTTAGTTATAATATAATTACTGGAAAATACATGCATTAATATTTTAATAACATGAGGACGATTTACTATATTGCTACATTAGTAACGTAACATTAAGTTAGAAAATTATGGGTATTTCAACATAGATCCAACTGACTGAGTAATGCAAATTATAACTGACTAAGATGCAAAATTGTCTGATCTTCAAACCACGTTGACTAAGGTGTAAGTGATTAAATATAAAATATAAGTCATTCAACCTGTACATATTGCTTAATATTTCCCCATCCCCAGAGTAATCCTTCAATTCACTAATTCAAAGATTTTCTCATTCTGTGTTATAAGTATAATTTCGAAATAAAGATTACTTATATATGTATTTTTAATATTAAACATAATGGCATGATGAAAATCAACAAACAATTTGCGCTTTGAATTATCAGTTCATATTTTTACACTGGTATTTTTATCGATATTAGATTGATACTTCCTGGTATCAAAATAATAATAATTATAGTATGTAACTGCAAAAAGAAATACTTTCAAATAAAGTACGCAAAATCTGTTTGTCATTTCAAGAAAGGCACGTATTATGCAATTTTCAAATTACGCAATAGAATTTATATTTACTATATATACATATATATAATAGAATGATATATTTTCATCATAATTACAATTTATGTGAACAAATTTGATGGATACAAAAATAAATCCAAAAAGAAAAAAATGTATATTTGTGTAGAAAGTTGCTAATTATTACACGAGAAAAAACATTTGAAATAAAATATGTTTGTAATCGGTATAATTGCAAAGCACATTTGAAATGGTTACCTAAATGTTTTGTATGTTTAAAAATGTAAGTGGACGTGATAAATATATTTTTTTTATGTTACAAATTATTTACTTTAATAATAGAGATGAAAGTAATTTTATATTGGATAAAAAGTTTGGAATATAATTAATATCATGTTAAGTTTCTGTTACAAAAACTAGATGACATCTGTTATATTGAAGAAAGCAATATAGCTTTATATGAATAATAGTTTTAAAAATTATTAAAATAAGGGAATAGAAACATCAATACCGTGGACTCGCAAATTAAATAAATTCTGTTAGATTATTTTCAAAATCTTAATTTATAAATGATTGAATGAAAATGAATAAATATTTTGAAATGTCTAGTTTTGCAATATTCAGATTAATTCAGAATTTTGAAGTTTTTAAGGCAAATAATTAAGTATTTGAAGTGCTTTTGTAAAGAAGTGAAAATAGATTTATGTACGCAAGTAAAATTATTTCCAAAGGGTTTCAGGTTTCCCTTTATAAAATTTAAGCATTTGTTATTTTATAAATCTCTCGCATGTTTGTTTCTCAAGACTGTATTGCTAATCAGCATAATTTATTATCATGGTTTTCATAATAAATTATAAGTTTTTTTTTATTTACATTTAATTGTTTTGTGATAAATGAATTGAGAAAAATCCAATAAAATTTCACATTTTATCTTAATGTTACAATCAAATAGCAACAAAAATCTAATAATGAAATTTATATCAATGTTTGTTATTAGTTTTATATCCAATTTAAATTTCAAAAATATTTATAGACAGCACATTTCAAATTACATGTATTGTTTCATTTAATAGATTGTATATTTTCTAGAATTATAATTAAGAACAGTTTGTCATCATAAAAGTTCTGAAAACTAAGAAAAATTAAAATTTGGCTACATGAGAGTATTGTTATTGGTAACTCGGGATACAATTTGACAGGAAATAACGCGTAAAACAGTATTATTCTATTCCTGATATGAAAAACTTGATCCCCTTCACAACAATGTTAAATTAAATAACGCAAAGAAAAACAGTATCTCCTTTTGTTGGCTTAAAAAATAAAATATTTAAGCTACAATGAAATATTAAGAGATTAGAAATAAAGAAGTGATACTATATGTTCTACAAAAAGTAATTACATTTTGGGAAATTTCCATATAATTGTAAATTTTCTAGAATATAGATAAATGGTTATCAAGTGGTGCAAGCGTTTTCTTCTGTTACTTAATTTAAAACATTTATTATTTTTTAAATGTAATTTGTATACATAATATCAATTTTACACATTACTTTAAATTCAATGTGAAATAAATGACTTGGTTTATGAATTATTATACTATTATACACACTACCCAATTTGCAATATGTAAACTAATGCGTTTTTTGTAATGAGCGCACGGAGAAATATTCATAAAGTGTGAAATATATGAAATGTAATTTGTATAAACAACAACACATTAGGAATTCCAATAACTTTGTTTAAAACATTTTATATATATGTATAAACAAAATACTGTTTGCGATAAACTCATGGAAAAAGCCAAGATGTAAGCATCGAATGAAAAATAGCCGTGTTTTAAGACAAATGCACAGGTAGCACGAAATTGTTCTCAAAGTAGTAAGATTTATTCTTATATAATATGGATAGAATGCATACTGCTCAGAGTTTTAAATCAATTAATTTCTTAAACAAACTACGTCATTTTGACTTTTTTCACTCTTAAACTTATGTTAATGTAATGTTATGTAATGTTATTTTTTTATAATTGATTAATTTTTTTATTCTGATTTAAAAATAAATAACTTTTTGGTTAAATGATTTCAATAAAACATGTCATAAATCATAGCTTTAAACATAGTTGTAGACATGTAAACAGAACATCAAGAGAAATTAATGAAATATAATAATTTTTTAGAATGCATAAGTGTTAGTCTAAATGATTGAACAATAAGATTCATAAATCAACTGTACTTTATTAATGAAATAAATCAAAACATTTGTTGATTAAATTATATAAATAATGTATAATATTATATGTAATACATTTACTATAGTTTTTAATATTTTTTGCAAATTATTCATAATATTCAAAACTATTTATCAATGTAGGTCCCTATAATTTAAAATAGTACAATTATTATATATGCGCAAAAAATGTTAAGTTATTTATTTGGAATCAAAGAAGTTATTTTTAAATATTTACTCTTAGACTTATATATTCTTTACTGATAATTGTAGGAATGCAGATAAGTTTAGAATTTAGTAAAATGGTTCACAAAAGTTCTGAAATAATGTATTTCCATTTTATAAAACTAGTTTTATAGTTTTTGAATAAATATTTTCAGTTCATTTCGTTAGTTTGCCTGTTGCTAGTTTTGTAGTGACACCGAAATATTTCCTCTCCTACAGTTAAAATTAAAATTTAAAGTATAAACGTACATTCTGGTATATGAAGACAATTGAATGGAACTTGTAAATTCTTTTAAAGTAGTTTATAGTGTTAGCTCCTTATGTTCATTTTACCTCAAAAATAGGGAATTCTACTTACGTTAAATTAAAAAAAAAAAAAAAAAAAAAAAAAAAAAACCTAAGTTAATAGAAAAGTATTTAATCATTTAAAAAGGAAATGTTGGATTCTATATTAAACCATTCACAAATGTTTACAACATAAAAAGTATGGATTCTATTTATTTAAAATGATTTGCAAATAAAAAGCATCATATAAAAATAAAATCCTCATTATTTTTATTATGAAAATCTTTCCAGTCTTATTACTATTATGTAAAAGACTGTTTGCTTAAATATTAGCAAAATATTTGGTTTTAAAAGAATTTATCCATTAAAATTATTATCTAAGGTACATAAAAAGTATCACTTTTCACAAACAATTTATAAGCAAATCATTTTTCAAAACTGTAAAACTATTTGAAGACTATTTCAAAAATAAAATAATGCAACAATATTTCACATATTAGGAATGTTGGACATTTTTCAATGGGAAAATTTACAAAAATAATCATAGAGAGAGCATATTAGTTTAAACCACTTTAATTATTTCTAATTCAATAAAATTATTCGAAGGAAATAAAATTTCAAATCTATATCTATCTATTTATTAGACAAAGACATATTACATTCTGAATATGGGTTTTTTTTTCTTTGAACAAAGCTTGCTATATTTGAGTTACCTTGAAATAAAAAAAACGTATTTTCTCAGCGAATTTACAGCCATCTAACTGTTTTATGATTCTCTAAATCCACAATATTATTTAAACGACAAAATGTTTACTAAAAATATGTTGTCTTATTATAATAATTTAACACAATACTTTTAAATATAAAATTTTATCAATATTCTGTATCATTTTTATCCCCGGATATTTGAAACTAAAAATGAATTGAATTTTATTCTAATAAATGCTATGCATTACAACTCTTACATTTAAATTAATGTTTTATATTTGAAATATTTATCGTTGTAAATGTAATTCTTGTTCTATAGATAGTAGCTTAAGATAAATCTGGGAATACATTTCGACAACATTATGAAGATAAAAATGTCATTTATATTAAAGAAAACTTATTTCCTAATTTGTTTTCTCTTTATAAAAAGATTGCAAATTCGAAACTCGACTCAACCTAAGATGTTCACTAATGGTGGCAAAAACGCATAAACTATATAATTGTCAAACAGCCCTTCGTAATCTTTCTAATCTTCTACTTCTTTCCTTGTTTTAAATGTAACTAATTATAAAGATCTACTTTCATCCTACGATGCCAAACGTATTGAGAAAACCAGAATATGAACTGCTTGAATGCAAGATAAGTGTTATCTTTTTACCTTTAGATTATATAATAATACTATTATAAAATTTTTTTTATCTTTAAAAATGTTAGTGAACAAGTTGTGTTACTTGAAATTAAAACGAATATTGCAAGATAATCATATATATATATATATATATATATATATATATATATATATATATATA
>JAPDSC010061841.1:0-29097 GCA_026290005.1 Latrodectus geometricus
CCCCCCCCTTAAAGCATAAAATGACAAATCTCTCAGATTTTTAGAGGGCAAATTGTTGGAACCCATTTAGATGGAGGAAGTTCGACTGAAATATCTCAACTTTATGCATTTTTTAAAGATACAGTGCCTAAAGTCATGATAACAGAAACAGCATACATTAATAAACTTGATAACACTTTATCTAAAGAGAAGTTCAGTGAAAGATACAGATAGGTATTAGTAGATTGTAATGTATAAAAGACAAACAACTGCAGCAGCAAGAATGACTGCCGAGCTCAATCAGCATTCCAGTGTCAGTGATAACAGTTAAAAGGCATCTCCAAAACAGAACATCTATGGTAGAGTGAGCAGCAATTCCCAAGTAACTTGCTACAAGTGCTAATGCCAAAAGCCTACAGCAAGAACACACTAACAAAATTCAGATCATTAATAAGTGGAATAAAGTAATACGGTCATAAATTGTCTTTCAAAACTTTCCCTACAATAAAATTTATGCATGTTTGATAATATATAATCATGATTGTTTTCTTCCAACTGTCAAGATAAAGGTGAAACTGTCAAGATAAAGGCAGCTGTATATGTAGGACCAATAGTAACTATGAAAGGAAAGCTTACTGAGGAGAAGTATAGAGAAATTTTAGCTGACTAGGTCTAATCTTTGGTTCCCTGCTGGAAGTAGAATTTTCCAGGAGGATAATGCATCTATCCAAGCAGTGGTACTTGTCCAATTATGATTTGATGAACATGTGGATGAAGTTAAATATTTATTTTGGTCTGTACAGTCATCTAACTTCAATATAATTGAACCATTATAGTCTATTTTAGAATAGTCAAAATAGAATTAATATCCTATTTCTCCCCAGAACTTCCATAATATTTCCATTAAGAATGGTACAATATTCCTCCAAAAATTATTTAACATTGTATAAATCTACAAGTAGACAAATTCAAGTTTATTACATGCTAAAGGTGATACTAAATCATATAAATCTAAGGTGTTTTCATTACTTTGATAACCACACACATACATATTGTTTTCATGCCTAGAAAAAAAAATTGTAAAAAAATTATTCATAATATATAATTCACATCAATAAATTGAATTTTGCAGCTAGATGAAGCATTTTTTTAATTTATAATATAAAGGATTGCTCTACTCCTCACTTGAAGTAAAAAGAGAAATCGACTTTGGTTAGTTTTTCTTCTTACACTTGACTTTAAATTTACAAAAAAAAAAAAAAAAAAAAAATTACATTACATATATGCAAGATGACTATATAGATAAATATACTCATTTTAAAGTAGACTACAAACAAAACTATTCCTTAAAAAGTTAAGAAATTTTCTGAAGAATATTAGAAAGGGTAGTCCAATGAAAATCATTACGTTCTTATAATATTATATTGGACTAACTCAGCAGCTTAGTAGCTTCACGATGCTTTATGTGAGATCAGCAAATGAAACATCATTTGTAGCAGGCAGTGATCAGGAGGGTAACCACATTTTGCTTCATTGGGTTGCTGGAAACCCATAGGTTGAGCAGATGCGTACCTTAATCTGTGACATTCCAAGTCCTTTCCCTTGTATGGCTGAATGTGGAAAAGAGGGTATCAACTCAGGTATAATCTTATCACCTGACTATGGTTCAAAATTATGAGCCTTATGTTGATGTAGGTAAGTATTTCAAATCAGTTAACCTTAAAGTGCAGTACAGGGTTCAATTATACTACTATGTATGTAGGTATGATACTGTTATTGTAAAAGCATTGGAACAAAGAAAGAATAGGAATTTGAGTAAATAAAATGTTTTTCTAACTTTGCTTGCAATAGAAATTTTTTTAATAAATTGTACACTTATAACTGGTTCACTGTTTTTTCATTACCTTTTAAATCATTAAGTACTCTTATGTAATAACATTTACTAATTTATACAAGTTACTCAAATTAACTTCTATAAACTTAAATTAAAACAGTTAAAAATCCATTTAAATACAGTTCTGCTCTTGTTTGATTATAATCCAGCTCATTGCTCCCAAGAAAACAATCACTTTGACATTTAACATGAGAAAAACAAAACATTCTAGTACAGAAATGTCTTTCAGTCAAAGGATTTAACGTCTTTAATGACATTTATTTTTGAAACTGACATTTTGAAAATGAAACTTCAATACATCAAACAAAATTTCATAACTTTCTGAGAAATAGTTTTGACTGTAAATAAACTTAAAATAAGGTAATTTAATTATGGTCACTACATAAATATATATTCACATAGACCATAAGGATTAATTAAACAAATTATTTAGATTTAATGATTAAAATTTTGGACACTTTTTGTTTATTTTTCTGCTAAAATAATTCAGAAATGGTTATTTCAACATTCAACAATAAATGATAAAAATATGTTCTAAAAATTTAAATAATTTTTTTTCTCTTTTTCTATCAACAACAGTGTTTTATAAAAGTTCATTCAAAATATTATGTTTATTTTGTTTTGAAGTATCTATAAAGAAAAGATATATAGAATTTTTAAAAGACAAAGTTAAAAAATCAAAGGAAATTTCTGCTTTCAGAGTGCTTATTTACATGGTATCTAAGTTGATTAATAATTAATTTTGATCAGCTATTGTAATGGTATAAGATAAAGAATGATGAGATTTTTAATGGTACATTCACAGTATTATGAATTAATATTTTTCAATAAATAAAACAATTTTAACAATAAAAGATAGAAGTTTCCAATCAATACATATAAAATACAATATTTTAAATAGTTCAATAAACAGCTTAAACACTTTTATTTCAAGTATTTTTAAAGTTTATGCATTTAATTCTTTAAATGATGAAAATAAAACAAAAAATTTTAAAAGCAATAAAACAGATTTATATGATAAATTAAAATTTTAGTAAAAATACCAATTTCAAAAACATACAAATTTCATGTTATTTACATTATTGGTTGAACAAATTTTGTTAAGATATTTTAATCTTGTTTTTTAAACTGTATTAATTTGTACACAAAACTTTCAAAGCAATTTAAAAGCAATTTTAGAAAATGAAATAAAATAACTTTTAAATCATTCTGAAGGAGAATAATCTGAATGCTGATATTTGTCAGATAAAAATTGAAATAATAAATTAATAAGATTAAAACTCAGTGAAATTTTGTTTAAATATAATGAAAAGAAATAAAGACAATAAAACCACATTGTCATCAGACAAAAGAGTAGTCTAATGGAAGCCATTCATAGAAATTGATTTAGACATCTTAAAAAAAAAATAAATAAAAAAATAATGGTCTTATAAAAATTTCAAATTAACATAAATTACTAAGGTGAATATATTTTAAATAAATTGCTTTTTCTCACATATTTTCTTTTACAGCTATCCTATTTATCATATAATTTACCTCAATATAAAATCAATTTTTAAAATATTATCACCTGTGAATTAAAAATTATCAACAAGAGGAAATAAAGTACAGTGCTTCCAAATTAATAATTTAAAAATCTTATATATATAATATTAAGTTACATAGTAATTTAATATATGAGGAAGCTGAAACAATTGAAATATATATATATAAAAAAAGATTTTAAATGGGCGATGGCTTTTTAAATAAAACATTCAGAAATAATTGCATAATAAATGGATAATATTAAATTAAAAATTTATAATCAACATCTGAATTGCATGTTGTTTAAATCTAAATTGTTTTAGACAAATGCCTCTAAAAATGTCTATTTCGTATACATGTCCAGTATGCACTTCATATATATTAGAATCAGGTCAATTATTGTTAACTAGACTTCATAAAGATCAACAAAGCTGTTTGAGAGTCATCAGAAAAATCAATTAAACAGGACACACATTTAAAACTTCATTCAAAAACATTGTTCAAAGATAAATACAATTTTTTAATTTATTAAATAGAATCAAATTAAATTGTTACATAACATCAATCAAATTACATTGACATAACATCAATCAAAAAACCTTAAAAAGTAAATAAACAGGAATGAAAATTATATCTAAAAGTAAAACAATATTATATTGTAGTAATAGTATAAAATATAATAAAAGCAAATTTAATAGACTTTAATTTAAAGTGATGTATTTTGTCTATTGAATAATATAAATATAACTGAATAAGCAGTTATATTTGTAAGCTTTTTAAATAATAATAGTATTTAGTGTAATTATTTACATATACAAGTTAAACATATTTCAAATGCAAATATAATTAATTTTAAGCCTTTTTGATAAATATGTATAAATTGACTATTTTAAATGTAATTTATATTTTAAGTACAATCTATTCATAATAGATGAATTAATTTTTTCTGCCCCAATTAATAAGATAGATGTATGTAAAATTAAAAAATAATTTTAATTAACATTTGATATTTTTTAACATTTGACAACAAAATATTTAATAAAATTTAATAGATGTAAAATGTATTTTTCTTCCCTAGATAATAATTGAAAAGTCTTTATTATTTGAACACACTTTTTTTTGAAATTCTATGAATATTATATATTTTTGGGAAACATGAAATTAGATATATAAAAGTATTTGCTATTCAAAAAGTTAAAACACAAACAAAAAGTGTCCAATTACATCAACTTAGGCATTAAAAATTTTTTTTAAATGTCCACAATATGTATTAAGAACTTAACAAAGAAAATGAATGCTCACCCGTATTTTCTAAACTCTCCGGTGGGGTGGAATTAACCTCAACAATTTCTGCTATTGTAGGCAGATCAGAGTTCAAATCTATGTCATTTTCAGGGAGATCTTTCATATCGTATTCATTATTTTCTAAGTTTGGGGCATTATCATGCAATGAATTAGCTTCATTCGAGTCAGTGATTTGGTCTTCATTATATTGTGGTAATTGTTCAACTTTACTATTACCAGAATCATCATCAACAACTATGAGGGGGAGATTTAATACATCATGCACATGCTGAGGAGAGCATGCAATAGTGGACACTCCATTTGAAATAAGTTCTTTGGTTTCTTCAATGCTACACTCATCCTCTGTTACATTTTCATTAATTACGTCCGACATAGAGTTTTCTTTCTCATAAATAAATTGCATTTGTTCACATTGTTCTGATGTTTTAGTTTGATATAATTTCATTAAATTGGAAATTTTATAATCATTATTCAAGCTGCCATTGGATATTTTGCTGCCACCATTCAAAACTTGTGAATTAAGTTCATATGCTACTTTCCCCTCCTCAATGAGTGTTTCTTTAGCTTCATGCATGGGTGTTAGGTTATGTTCACCTGAAGAGGTGAGTATATTATTAGAGTGCAGATTAGAAGTAGCTTCTGGAATGTGACTAATCTCTGAAATATTAGCAATATAAAGAATATAAAATAAGAAGAAACTTGCAATAAAAAGAAAATTAAAAAAAAGCATTGCTTAGACATACTTAAATTTACATGCACATAAAAATGCAACCAAAGAAAAAAAGAATAGAGTCTAAAAACTATTCATGCAAACTAAAATATATTAAGCTAGCAAATCATAAACATGCAATACATAAATAATAAATATATTTTAGGATAAAATTATAGAAAGTTCGTAAGAGAAATTTAATTATTCGTTCTTCGTTAGATATTATATTAGATTTTATATTAGAAATATTGAGTATGAAATCAATTTTTGTGATGAAAAATTACACGGAGATTAAATGAACTCCTTTTATATATCACAAGCATGGAATTAATTTTATACAAGAATTGAGAAATGGTTTACTTAGTTTACACAAAGTAATAATGAAAAAAAAAGTTGTTTTCAAAAGTTAAATTTTATAATATACAGATCTAATCACAAATAAACATGCATATATGCCATTCAAATTTCTAAAAATTTTGAAGAATAAAGATTAACGAGGATGGTAATTTAGTCAAAATTTTTATTAACATTAAAAAATAAATTATCATTATGAAACTTTAATAAATGTTAAAGAAAACAAAATTGTTGAAAAAAAGGAATTCATATAAATTATATTTTATTTAAATGTATAAATTTAAGTTTAAAAAATGTGAAAATTTTCTTTCTAAGCAGAAATGTCTCTTAAATAAAAACGAGCGAAAGCAATAATAGCAAAAGAAAATATTCATTTATTTATAAGCAAATTGCATTTACACTTTAGACTGATGTCATTAAATAAATAAAATAGAATAAATAAAAACAAGCCAGAAAAAACATCAGCATTGAAAAAAAAGCAAATTACATTTATTTCTCCAACCTGAACACCCATTTGAAGTTACTTGTGCACTTAAGGTAAAAATTAACAAAAAATATCACATAATTAAAGAAACGGATACATTAACTTCATCATAATGACATAAAATCGGCATACATAATACATACAATTTGAAGAAGTCCATGGTTGACAGCAAATTTATACATAACAGACCAGTTCAAAGTAAGCTTTACGAAGAAAAAATCAAATAAATACATCAGAGTTGATGGAAAATACAATTATGATAAATACTCTTTACAAGTTCTTGTAATCCAGTGAAATTTCTTTTCCATTTGATAAATATAATATCAAGACTGAGTAATTAAATCACTCCTGTTAATATTTTTAAAAAGATGCATAAAAATTATTAAATTAACCAAAAATATTTGATTAATCTTAACAATATTCTATCACAAATTTAATAATATGTCCATAGGATTGAAATTTGAAATTTTCTATTATTTTTATTTCAAAATCATTAATAACATTTTTTTCAACATAAAATGGATAATACTCAGTTTCTAAAACAATTTAAATTGTTAAATAAAAAATAGAATTAAAGATTATAAAAAATTTTATCATGTAATACAGTAATATTGAATATATTTGTGTGTTAACATTTTCACCATGATAATTAGATTTTGAAGTTCAATTATTATACATATTATATCAATATAAAGATAAGACTTAAGTTAGAGAATTAATATTTGACATGCCTTCATCAGTCCTTTGGATTGTAGTTGTGGTAATAACTGTTCCTCCAGCTGTAACTCTACAGTTTGTTTCAACAAATTTTGCAGGCTCAGAATTTTCCTCACTTTTAGTACTAACTTGGGACAAATGAGTTGTTTCAGACACTGGTGATACTTGATTTAAAAATAAAAACTGGAAATAAAATAACAAAAATTAAATCAAATTTTATACAATTATATTAAAATTTTAACAATCCCACATAAACATGAATTATAAATTACATGTTTAAATGTGATTTTTATAGGAACAATATAGTTTCAACAGAAAGTTTTATTAAGTCATTTCATTTATATCACCTAAATCAGCTTTTTGCTAATAAAAACCAAACATTTCATAAGTATGAAATCATGCTACAACCAGAATGATAGTAAAAGGTATAGAACTAGAATTGATAATATAAAATTCAATAAAATATTTATTCATTATATAAAAAATAAAATGAATAAATATTATATTAAGGAATAAGAAATTTATAATAGGTAAAAATCGATATGTATAGAATTTTTAATAACTCATTACAATTTGTGAAACAGGCTTTTTAAATACATCTTTTTTCCTAAAATGACATTAACTGAATTACCATATTTTTTTGTGTATAATCCAAAGTGGCATATTATTCGTAAGACCTTTCTTCAAGTAAAAGAAATAAAAGCATTGCATAATCTACAGTGGTGTATAACACACTGCAATTTTTTAGGTAAATAGACTAAAATATACCTTGCTGATAATGTGGATGTCACATAAAATAAGAAATACACAGTACGGTTAAAAATATAATAAACTGTACAGAGAAATTGGATCCAACTCACTGCAAAGTGCGATAAACTGAGATGAAAGAACAAGATTAACCAAGAGCAATAATTCCAAGAAGATTCTAGCAAAACTTAGATTTTAAGTTTTTAATTAAAATAAAATTATAAATATCATAAAAATAAAATATATTTGTTTTGTTAAATAATTAAATGAACGAAATGGGTAATTTTTGAGCTGCACATTGGATACATTTTTTTTTTTTTGTACCGCACATGCTTTGTTTTTCACCTTAGATTAACACATTTATAGCTATTTTTTACATAGTCTTTCCTATAGCTTTTAGTTTAAAATCCAATGTGTAACTTAAACGTTTTTGCTTCCACATGATGGTACGCAAATTTGAATATTTTCAGAATAAATTAGCTCAGGTCAAAACAAAATGTAAAATAATGTTAGCCAATTGAAGTTATTATATCCTTGCAAGTAACCAAATTCGTTCTTGAGTGTAGTTAGACAAAGCTGATTATAGCTGAAATAAGTCAAAAAAGTAATAGCACTATTTCATGAAACATAAATTTCATTTCATATAAAACTTATTTTAAGCTTTCCTGATGGAGAATGTTCTTTAGCAGATTATCCATGGTGGCATATAATACAACCAATGTAATTTGAAATTTTTTAACACATAACTCGTGGGCTAAATAAGGAAATTACTATACTTATAATGAAAATTTAATTAAATTCAGTAACAAATACAATTGATTCAATAATCATTTTTAAAATAAAGTCACTTCCAAAAGTAAACAATATTAAAAAATTTGTCCTTTGAATAACTTACGTAACTAAAACAATTATTTCTCTTGTAAACTGACCAAATTTACTTGTAATCAATAAATTTAAAAACTAATATCACATAGAATTTAACTGAAATGCTGATAAAAATAATTAAGAGAAAACTGAGAAATATATAATTAAAATGTGTTTTTTACTTATACCCTGCTAAAATGGAATATTTAATTCTTACTGCAAAAAAATGTGAATATAGAGTTAATAATCCTTTTATAATATCTTATATATAATCCACTTAACAATTCTTTTATATTTTTGCCATTATTTGTACATAAAACATTATGCAATAAATAGGTGCATTCCACATTCATTGAATAAAATATATGTTAAAAAGTTGTAATAGTTATTTAAATTAAAAACAAATATTTCAACAAGAAATAATTATTTCTAAAAACATAACTTAATTTTAAAAATTAATCTATCAATTTTAACTACGATGCAAAGAAATTGTAATGACTAAATGTTAATTATGTTATTTTTGTTTCACATTTGAATAAAATTACTTAAAACAGATAAAAAACATGAATGTTAAGAAACAAAAAAAATTTCAACATAATTTAGAAATTGGATTACAGAATTATATTAAAAATAAAAAAGGCTTCAAGGAAAAAAAAAATTTAGAGAAGGTGTTAATTGTTTTTAATAGATTAATTTAATTTAAATACAAGAATAAATTAATTTTGTTTCCTGTAAATAAATAAAGTAAAATAAACACACAATTTAAAATACAAGAAAGTTAAAAAGAAATATTGCTTATAATTATAAAGTGTATCTGAATTCTAGTAGTTTTCATATATTAATATTATACCTCTGCAGTGAGAGAGCCTGTAACATCATCATTTTCCATAGGTCTAGATTGTAAAGGTATTATTTGACGTTGACTAGGATTTCTTAATAATTCATCAATACTGACAATACCCAAACCAAGAAAATTTTCTAAAAAGAAAAAAAGTTTAGTAAGTACATTTTAATATAAAACTAAATTAAAAAATGATAAAAACAACTCTTTTCAGACTAAAAACTAAGCTTAATAGTCAGATAAAATTGATCAAAGTATTTCATTTAATTTCATTTCTCTAAGACCATAAAAGCTTCCACAATTTCACAGATAATTGTAAAATAAATAATGTTTAACAAAATTTCCTATAAAAAAACAATTTACTTTCACACACATTTAACAATTATATAATTAAATATACATAAAAAACAATTTGGTTTATCTAAGACAACTGGAAAAAGAAACTGTTTTTAGATACTCTTCAAGTACAGAAATGAACAAGTACTTCAAGTACAGAACAGAAGAGTGCAATAATTTAATACAATACTTTACCAGACAATAACTTTTCTATTAATTTAAAAACAGTGAATATTTTAAATCTAAATATAAAATATTATTGATATCGAAAAGCTTATATTTACAACTGAAACTCAGTAAATTAACTATTTTTTTAGAATAAAGTATAAATACTAAAATTAATGTAATGATTTGATTCAAGACAATACTATATAACTTGAATGAAACTGTTCCTCATTAAACAATTAATTTAATGAGACACTTTTAAAAAGTTATCACAAACTAAGAGTGTTCATGGAACAAAGAAATCTGAATTGATATACTATAAATTAGAGTTTGACATATATAAATTTTTATATGGTAAACTTTGTTACATTATATATCTCTTAGTTGTAATAGATTTCTCAGAAGGTCAAATTGTTTTTCCTTTTTTAACTAATGTCTTCCAATATATTTAAAAAAAAAAAAAACTTTTTGTAAGAAAGAATTACATTAAACTTAAGTCCTAATATTTTTTGTAATTTATCTTGATTTTATTTCACACACATTTCTAGACCAAATATTTTCAATGCTCTTATTATTTTGATGACATGAAAATACTACTATTACAATACATTCAACTATATAATTCGAAACCTTGTCAGCATGATTTCCAAATCATTCCCAAATAATCTTTTAATCATGAATAAAAAAGCACTGAAAGGACTCAACAAGTTCAGACATTGAAGATAGATACTGAAGAGAAAGAACTGCAGTAGAGAAATAGACTTCATTAATTTATTTTCAACACAAAATCTAACAAAACAATTAATCTATTACAAAATTTAATCCCAAAATAACTGAAAAAGTCTATTTAAAATTATTATGTACGCAGTAAAGAATCACAAAATAGTGCTTATAAATGCAGGAATTATATGCATTATTATGCAGGAATTATAACAAAATTTTATATTTTAATGAAATCATAATGTCATTGGGTTCAATTGTCAAAATGGAATACCTCATGTATTTAACCCTAATATTCTGTATTCAATTTCTGGTTTAATAGTTTCAGCATTAAATTTTAAATGATTTATTCATGATTGCAAATAATCTTAGAATTAAGAATGAATATTTTTTTTTTAATTATTTTGATTTTAAAAATTTTCTACACACATACATGTTTTCATTTAGAAATTGGGAATTATCAACTGCTAATAAATGATTTATACATATTTCATTTATTAATATTACAAAGTCTGCTCATTCAAGTTAGGAAACAATAATCATTTTAAAAAGCTTTTTATTAAAGAATAAATAAAAACCCTAATAATTTATTGAAATGTGGATGCAAAGTTACAAACACATTTCAATAAATACATGTATAATAAAATGGATAGAAATTCTCTTATACATAGAGAATACGTACTTCAAAATTAAATAATTTATGCTTATGGAAAATAGCAAATAGAGTACCAATTTAAAAACTAAACCATCACACTTTGAGAATAAAAATGTACATGCTACACAAGATACAAAATAAAACATGTTTATTATTTGATTTAAATGAAAAATTTGACAGTAATGATTAGTGCACATTTTCTATTTTAGAGGAAGTTTATTTCTGATTAAAACTTTTTTTTTTTTACGCCATTTTAATGAAATACCAAGTTTTATTGTTCTTCATTGAACTGAGTTATGATATTTGTCAACCAATTATGATCAACTATTTGTAGTTTAAAACAGTTGTTTTGTAAAACTTTGAAAATGGTGATGACAAATTACAAACATAATATAAATAGCTTTTTAGTTATTTTTGAAGGTAAAAACATTATTTTTGTAGGCTCTGAAATAAATAAAGATAAATAACACTATGAACAAGTACATAATATAAATATGGTAAAAGTTTATAACTAAAGAGAGAAAAAAAAAGCAACATTACTTTCATAATAAGATTTTGTAGATATATTAAAAAAAATTTAAGTTACTTTCTACATGTGAGAAACAACATTTTAGAATGAACATTTTCCAATCAATAAAACTTTAATAAATAATTTAATTATTTTTCAAATAAAATAAATATTTTATTTGAAAAAGTAATATATAAAAGCATATAAATTAAAAGACATTAATGGATTGTTTACATAAGAAAATAATAAAATATATATTTTATTTAGTTTCTATCTTTATTGATGTATTGATGTTTTGGACAACACAACACCTAATTCAAATACGCATTTATGTCCATCTGCAGGTTTGTGTGTGTACATATGAGAAAAGATGATCAGTAATTATATTAAACAAGAGGAACAATCATATAAATATTTAGTTAGCTGAAACATGTTTCACTAGTATAATATTCATTAAAATAATAAGACTTTAGTTTAATTTTAAATATATGTCACCAGTTATTATCAATATATGTCACCAGTTATTACAAATTTAGTTCCGAAATTTAGAATATAATTATGAAAAACTCAAAGTTTAATCATCATTGAATAATGACTTATAAGATATAATACTAATTTACCTTTGGACGGTTTCTCTTTGTCATAAATTTCAAATAATAACTCTGCTGAAATATCTTTCACTATGCTAAAAAAACAAATATCACATTTTAGAAAATAAATACATTGATCTTGCATATCCATTATGAAAATATAAGAAAATTAAATAACTCTATATTTATACAATGTATAAGATTCATCCCAAAAAGGATTGTGCTTTTCTTCCACAGTTAGTGTTTCAAATCTCTGAGGAGGCTCATCCATTTCCACAACACAATATGGTTTGAGGCAACCTAATATATACAATAATAATATAAGATTACTTCAATGAAAATAATTTCATATAACATCACAATTTAAACATTTTTGATGAATTATTGTTAATAACTATTTCTAACTTTTGTATAAAAAATATTCATGATAATAATATTAAAATTATTTTTTAAACTAAAGAAAACCAAATTTTGTTTGTAAGACATTAAACAGGAAAATTACAGAACTGTTAAATAATCACAATAATCTTCTATAAGGATAATTTGAAAAGAGGGAAGAACTTTTGAAAAAACTATTTCATGGAATATTTCACATATTTAATTTGCTACCATATTTCTCAGATAAATGATTTTTGAAAAGAAATTCGTTTTCTTTACTAAAAGAGAATAATTTTGAAATTATATGAAATAGTAATCAATAAAAAAATAAAATAAAAAACTAAGGAAAGTATTAATATTAATAAAACTTTTGCAGTATGTTTGCCATATAAATAAACATGAAGGCACATATTAATAAAATATATATCAATGCAAAAAAACGAGTATGATTGGTCAGTTCATCAAAAGTCCTTTTTTGTATATAATAATTAATTATACAATGATCATCACATATTTGGCTTAAAGAGACTTGTTAATCACAAATATCTATGCTAACATGAGAATCAAATCCAAAAGAATGAGAAAAAAAAAAAAAAAAAACATATAAAAGTGCGGGATGCCAAAGTAAAATTTGAAAATTTATGCAGTCAAATAAAGTTTAAAAAGCAATAAAATAAAAATTAATCAACAACTATAACAAACTTTGTTTCAATTTAATATTTTTTATCGGTAAATAATTTTCTTAAATTTATTCAAATATTTATAAGCTAATTTGATAAATTAATATATTTTATACACTTAATAACTTATAATGGCTATCAAAATTATTGATTGCACATGTTGTGGTTTTGTTAATTAATCACACATTATAAGTTATTGTTTAAATTTAATAAAAACATACTTATTTAAAAAGAATAGGAGAAAGGTATCAAAATGAATATGTCTCAATATATTTTTAATTGAAGAAAAGAATATTCTAATATAACAAGGATGTTAAAGAAACTTATAAATATTATATAAAACTTATATATATATTGAAGGGAATATTAGAATATTCTAGTTTATATAATATAAAATCAAAAATCATTAATAGAATATTTAAAACAGTAAATTATTACATACCATATAATCAATAATAAATGAAAATACAATTTACCCTGGTTTCCTCCAAGATTAGAAGCTTTTATTATTTTCACTAGAAGATGTTTTTCGTTTTTCTCTCCAACCTCATCATGCTGTGTAAACAAATTAAATATCTTTATTCTACAATTATTTGAATTACATATAAATCTTTTAATAACTAATCTTAATAGGTTTGTAAAGACCAAGTTTATAAAGGTAAAAATTAAAAATATTTCATATGATGTCCACATAAATTACATTAAATAAAGGCATTTTAATACTTGAAATTAGTTTGATTTTACTAGTGGTTGATAAATTTTCAATTTTCAACAAATTAATCTTACATTTCATTTAATGTGTATGTATAATCCCAACAAATAGAAATTACAAAAAACAAAATTAATAATATAAAATACAATTTTATGTACTAATAATCCATTTATAGGATAATCAATTCATAATAGTATAATTCAAATAAAAAATTCAAAACGAAATATACCATAGCATCTTCAGATTGAGATTTTATAGGAAGTCGAGGGCAATCTGGAAAACATGTAAATCGGAGATTGACTAATGAAGATGAAAGAGCCTCAGTTGCAATTTCACAAACTAAATCATTTAATGGCTGCAATTCTTCAGGGGGTATCTGAAAAAGTTTAGTACAGTTCATTAATTTCTTTAAATTACATTAGTATTTTTTACAATAGAAAATAAATAGCAGAGTATATTTAGAATATCAAGATAATATTAAATTATATTTCGTATTTGTAGTAAAAAGCAATTTATATTTTTCTTGCAATTATTTTTATTATTTTTTTTGTAACTTAATATTACATAAAAATATAATAAAGAATTTAAAAAAAAAAATTAAAATTTTGGTAAAATAAAATCATTATATTTTATAAACTGCCCAATTGTAGGTGACTGTTTTAAAGAGATCCCTTCAGCAACTCATTTTTACAAGAATAAAAATATGAAAATTAAAAAATTTATTTAAATTTTTATTGCAAAGAAATTTTTCAAACATTTAAGTCTTTAATTCAAAATCAAAATAGACGGAAATAGCAGACAGACAGATAAAAATACACATACCATATTTTCCTTTATATAATCAGCGGATTATTTGTTAAAAAAGTTTCAAATTTCACTGTGTGTGTTATACGCTGCCACGGATAATCTGATAATAAAGATTCTCCATCAGAAAAGCTTACAAGAAAGTTTTGAAGAAAATGCCATTTATGTTCCATGAAATAAATAACAAATGGCACCACAATACGACTGACTTATTTGAGCTATAATCAGCATTTTTTAATCATATTCCAGAATGAATTCAGTTCCTTGAAAAGATATTACAGTTGCAATTTGCTAATATCATTTCATATTTTTTCATGACGATCGTGAGGAATTTTGTTTTGAAAATATTCAAATTTTTATGATTTTTTAAATATTTTATTTTCTGGTATAGAAATTTGGATTAACAGTCATAAATCATTCCAAATATGACTAAAAACTGTACAGTGGATTTTAAAATCACGGATTTTTTAAGCAATTAATTTTTCCTACTTTAACTAAATTTAGTCCTATAGCTCATACATCAGAATAATAATTTGGTAGCTACAAGGGCACATATCGTAAAATACTTTTGCAAGTAATAATCATGGCTTTAAATCGCATTAGATAAAAGATATTAAATGTGCAATATATTTGTGAATTACGATTTTAACAAACAGGCTTTATAAAAGAAATTATTATAAAGACTATCAAGAAAATTTATCTGACTATTTCATTTAAGATGACTTGAATTTTGACAAAGAAAATTCCTGCCCTCGAAATTTTATTTCAGGAACTTTTATATGTGGACTATCATACCAAATCTAGTTTTTAAAGGAGAAGCATTGGATGACTAAATGATTGGGAATAAAACATATGAAAAACACATGCTTTTAAAAACCTAGTTTTAAAGCAAAAAAGTTATTAATTTGCCAGATTTTTAATTAAAAAATTTTAAATATGAATCTTTTAGAGAATGAATTTTATATTGCATGCTTTATTATATATAGTTCATATTAAATAATTTTTCTACTTTATTTATAAAAATAGAGCAGTGTTTGTGGTAAAAAAAAAATATAGTTTTAACATTTGTTTTTCACTTTCATGAATTTTTAATTTTTAAGAGCTAATTTATCATTTCTGATAAGAATAACATATTCTAGATTAAAACCTGGTATGGTGAAGTAAAATACCAGACAGAGGAAAATTGATTTGAAATATAATAAATTTTTAGAAATGACTTTTTTTTTTACTCAATCAATTGATTAAAAATCAAAACTATTAAGAAATATAATTTCATAACATTAACAGCTTTGCATGCAATTATTTAATCAGAATTACATATCATTTTTCATTATTTAGTTATTACTAAAAAGAATATAAAAAATGTAAAAGAAATTGTTTATGCAATTATAAAAAGATTAAATGAGTATATACATAATATCCATGTAAAATAAAAATTTTAAGGTCAGTAAGAATTTTAAAGGAAATGGAAAATTGAATGTAAGAGGAACTAGAATATTAATAACTATTAATTGTACTATAATTATAAATACATAATTATCAAAAATTAGTTGAGAATTCAAAGTTGGTATTTCTGATAATAAGTAGTTTTTTAATAAATATATTTATTTTTCTAAAAAACTACCTGCTACCAGAATCTTTTTAAAAACAAATTTTTATTTACCCGCTTAAATTTTACTGTGATTACCTACTAAAATTATGATGACTAGTCATAGAAGTTTATCATGCATTTTTTCAAAGTTAGTGCACTTTGTGATGGTAACAAAAGGTAGTAAGTTCTGCAATAATGAAACAAGGCAGACATAATTTTTTTCAATAAGAATGATAACTGTATAATAATAAAGATAAAAATATCAAGATCTCAAGACAACAATTCTTTTAAATTAAATATCCATTATGGTAAAAAATATTGCAGGAAGGCTTTTAACCTTCAGCAAGGAAAAGAAAGTTTGTTAAACTTGTATCCACTGGAAAATCTTAAATCAAGAAGCCTAATCAGGCAACATATTCAAATGTTTGTCAAGAAAACACTGTATAACATCATTTAAAAAGTCGGGAAGTAACATTTGTGTAACAAAATTGACAAAGTATCAATTGCAGCATAGACACAAATTAAAGTTTGATTTTCAGCCAGCAAGTTTCAATATGAGACAAACAATCAATAGAAATGATTAGAATTTAATTATTTCAATTATTAGAAAAAATGGAATTTGGATAGACCAAATGGGTAGAAAACTATTGGCATGATTTAAGAAAGGAAAAAAGTCTCTGGTCGCCAATTAAGTGAAGGATTTTGTGATAATTTGGGAATGCTTTGCTTACATTGGTGTGCGTTCAATTCCATCTAATCCAGAAAAATTGAATGACAATAAAAGAATGTTGAAATTTCAAAATGACCAGTTGTTTTCAAATTGCCATCTAATACAGAATGTATGAGATGACATACAAGAATAATTCATACATGCACAGAAGTTACAAGCATTGTTTATGTAAATAGGAGACATTTTACATCATGAATTGAGCTGAAATCTACAAATAAAAAACAATGGTATAAAACAAACTATGAACTTAGTTAAAAACTATTTTATTCATGAAAACAGGAATATATAAGCAAGAAGTATTCAGAAGAAATAGCTCCTACAAAAGCTTATAAAAATTTCATTTTTATATTTATGTGCTGTTTTTTATGTTTGCCCAGAGAAATTTTTACTCATGCTTAAATACTGATCTGTGTTCTATACTATTTTCTGATAATTAAATGCTTAAAAATGAATACTTTAGGGTTTTTTTCATTAGTGTTTAAGATTAACAATTATTACTTAAATGATATTTTAGTTTTTGAATTTTTTTCCATTTTTTCAAAACATTCAACATTGGGTGTAATTTTAAGAAAACAATCAGATTAAATATGAATAACACACATGAATAATAATAAACTTATTTTCAACTTACAGGATGATTTTGAATTGGTTCAGCTTGTAATTGAACTTGAGGAACTTCAGAATACTTGGCATAGAAAGTAACATCTTCAGGCATACATTCTATATATGCCTAATGTAAAAACAGCAAAAGGTTTTTATTAAATAAAGCAGAACTTATAAATAAAAAAAACATATTTATATCTAATTTGTTTAATTTTTTGTATTACAACTAAAATAAATTTTATATATAAAGTAAAAAGTGTTTTTTTTTAAATTTGATATTATATTTTAAATAGATTAAATTTAATGTTTAACATTTTTTTAATTTAGATTCTGAATATCATATTATGAATGAATAATTTCTTGATCATTTTATGAAGAAACTAAATTTTGCCATCATTTTTTGAAGAAATTAAGATTTAAAAGAACTCAGAAACATTTGCAGCATTTTTTTAAATTTGGGTTATCTCAAATGCAAAAACTAAATTGATAGACTTAAAATCAAAAATACATGTAATGTTGGTAAATTCAGAGAGAAATTTTCTTTTCCAGATAATCTGCTTATATTGTGAGAACTAATACCATACACTAGATTATAAAAAATTAATTCATTCAAAATTTTCATTATCCAAAATTAATTTGCTTGTTTTTACTAAAATCAAATTTAGAGAGAAATTTTACTGAATTCAGTAGCAAAGCTTTTATTATTTAATAAAATTGTAAAACAGATTTTAGATTGAAAGCTACACTATATTTTGTAATTAAAAAATTCAGTTAGCAAACCAAGAAGATTTCTAAATATTTTTTTATTTGTTTAAAAATCTGTGCAATAATTTAAATATATTATATAATAATTTGTAATAATTTAAATAAATTAATATTTTTAATGACAAATAAATTAAATTTTTAACTATATTTTAAATATTAACATATTTAAAAAATACTTAAAAATTCATAAATAATCCAACATTATAATAATTGCACATATCAATATTATTATTTTCATATGTACAAGTGGGAACAATTATTAAAGACAAAATTATGAATGTCTACATACAGTTACTTTTGAAATAAATATTACATTAATAATTTTCAAACTATTAATTATTTGAGTTTTATTGATCACATATCTGAAAAATTAAATTATAGGTAAAAACTAAACCACAATCTTATTTGTTGGATGTGGATACAGGAACAAATGTCCACTGAGTGGGAAGAAGGATAAACCTGCGTCATTTATGAAAAAGGAGAGAAGATTAAACGTTATATTTTTTGTAGATTCACCTTAATGAATACAGTTTTTAAAATTTTTCCCCACATTCTCTAAATGGGATTGCTTTTAATCATTTCTAGAGTTATTGGCAAATAATTATGTGGTTTCAGAAAAAAATTGGGGAACAGATCAAATACAATCAATTAGACAACTTCTGGAAAAAAAAAAAAAATGTGACATTGAAATCTATCAGGTTTTACTTGATTTTAAAGTAGCAAATAGAGAAAAATTACTCAAAGTCATGAGAGGATAAGAGAATGTAATGTATCAATGAAATTGGCAAATCTTACTAGGATGATTCTTAAGAATGTAAAATGCAAAGTCAAAATTTGTCAAGTCTCTCAGAACCTCATTAAAAGAAAAGGATTTTGAAACATAAGACTTTCTCTCATGATTTTTGTTTAACTTATCTCTAGAAAAAGCTATAAAAATTCTAAGATAAATATTAGCAGAGCCATTCTACACAGAGCAATTACTTGCTTTTGCTGATGATACTGATAATATTGGAAGAACTAAACAAGTTGTCATGAGGCTTTTGTTTCACTTGAAAATATAAAGTTATATCTATTAATAAATGAAGACAAAACTAAATTTATGGTTACAATAAACAAAATAATAGGTACAGACTTCTTAAAAACCAATAACTACACTACTGAAAATGTTAAGTAATATAAATACCTGGCCACAATAGCCTCAGCTGCATTGATCTAAAATTTTTAATTAAATGCAAATAAAGCATAGCAAATAGATGTTCCTATGGTCTTAGAAACCAACTAGAATCCAAATTCATCAGAACTAAAACACGTGTCTATATAAGACTTAATCCTGTAAAACTCCTGTAGAACAAGAGTGAATGCTGGGTTCTAAATAGGGCAGAAGATCATTTAATGATTTTTAGAATAAAAATTTTTAGAAAGATTTTTGGACAATTTATGCAACACAACTTTTAAGATATTGTCAATAAATATTAAATATATAAAAGAATGTTGAATCTGACATCCATACGATTGCAAAAGCATCTTACATTAAGTAGCTAAGCCACATACTTAAATATGATGTTTCCCACAAAAACTTTGCCTTTTTAATTTTGGAGGGAAACTAACAAACAGAAAGACTAGATGGTTGTACGAAGTAGAAAAGGATCTAAGAACATAAGAATGAACCAACCATAGTACGCCCATTGTATGAGATCAATTTAGGTAAAGAAGAATTAATGAAAGATTCTTGGCATATAATAGGTTGTAGAATTAGTAAAGAAGAAAATACACATGTACTTACTTTACCAGCAAGTCGCTTTACATTTAAAACATAAGGAACTGTCAATTTTTCCTTCTCTTTAAATTGAGTCATAATGATATCAAATGTAATATCTTCTATTTCTGTATCACAAATAATGTTCTGAAAGAAAAATATAAATGAATCAGTGAACATCACATAACATTAGTACTTCATTCATCTATTAAGACTTTAATATTACTTAAAACTTTTTGTTAATTTCATAAAATATAATATAAATTCATTAATTGGAAAACATTAACTTCATAAAAACTTTTAATGTCTCTGTACAAATCATAACCGATAATATTTTGATGCATATGTTTTCTACCATTTAATTAAGTTATATAATAATTTAAGTCATTAATAATTTAGATCTAAAGCTCTCAGCATATTTAAGGTTGATGTACATGGTTATCAATATTAAACTTCTGCTACTCAAAGGATCTTGAAGGCTGTTCTACAAGTCCAAACAAAAAAATACTTAAAAAAGACATTTCTGCACTACAAATTTCTAAAATATTAAATATTATTTCAAATTATCACCACTAGATGCTGTTATGAGTTATCATAAAAAAAAGGACAAACTGAGATCCCAAAATAATAGGGGACCTGTAGTTTTACACAAAAGAAAAACAAAAAGGTAATAAATTACAATATTGCACTCACATTTAATTAATTAAAAAAACACTTTTTTAAATGACATTACTAAGCATCAAATTATTGTTTTAAAACATGTTGATTATGTGCAATAGCTTGCTCCATAAGGCATTCTATTCTGAAAATCACGCTTTTTATCACTGACCAGAGTCAACGTGGATTTTCTGACAGTGGGTATAGTTCTTCAAATCGGATAGTTATAAGGTTTTAGGTAAACATTGTCCTTCAAAAACCACCATAATAAGAAGTCACAAAACATGAGATTGGATTATGGAAGCCAAGCAAGGAAATTACAAATGATCTCCCATGTATCCAAATATGCTTCAACAATCATTGGACTTACGATTTGATGTGAGATGGGGCTTCATCTAGCTTAAAAGAGGTTTCTTGAAGGCAGCCTCATTGCTGCAAAGTGGGAATTACATAGGACTGTAACATGTCATGATAGCACAACCCAATTACAGAACAGGGGCTCAGTCCTTGATGGTACAACAAAGTATAGTTTAAGAATGAATGAAGCAATGAATTCACACCATACAATCACTTCTTATCATGCAAGAGTTTGGTTTGGTAAAAGTATGGTTAAGTTTTTCAGTCACTCAGATGTGACAATTATGAGGATTTCACCTTAATGGTATTTATTAGTTTATTAAGGTGAAAGCGTGTTTCATCTGGCATGCACACAACAAAAAAGAGGGGTCTTGGTTATACCTAAAAGTTATCAGGTTATGCTTCTTTAGCAAATCCAGTGGAACATACATTTTACATAGAGTATAGGGTACCCACTGAGAGCTACTACCATTTCTTTTCCACCAGAGGCAGTACGCAAGTCATCCCTGATCTACATGACCTGGCCTTTTGTTTATTTGAAATGTTTACATGACAGCAGTAGGGGTAGTAAGCCTACAATGGTCTAAGCAGTAGACCATTGTATCACATTTCAGTTATAGGTGTTATGTTTATCTAGAATGATACTGAATTTAAGCTAAATTGTTGGTACAGTGCCATTTCCTTGATGCTATTTACTGCTGGATTCTATGATTGCTGTAGCATTAATCTCTACATTGAATCTTTTTCTCTTTCTTCCTACAAAATGTTGCTGTTTGCTCAAATTCCTCCATCATGCCTCCAAGAGCACAATTCAGTGGTTTTCAACATTTCTTCAGGCAACGAAACTCTCACAGCCCCTGCATTCTCACTGCTGCAACAGTCCAGTTTTACTAGCAGTATTCTCTCCCCCAATATTATCCCCCCACATTTTGCAATATTTATTTGATTATACAAATTTCTTTCTTTTAATAGCATGTAATTTGGATAAGTCACTGCAAATTGCTGACCTACATCACCATTTGGTGACAATATGTTCAGCTATTTTTTATTTCAGAAATTTTGAGCAAATTTTCCAAAGTGTTAGTTATTTAAAATTTTTTCTGCTAGGACTACTAATTTTCTGTTGCCCAAAGACAGCCTTCTCTGCTCTTTGGGCAACAGAAGTTTAATTTGGATAACTCGGTATATTAGATTTAGAATAAACAATTCTATGCTATATATTTTAAAACAAAATAAAATAATTTTTTAAACACAAAGTTATTTGAAAATTTTTTTTTTAGCAAATTTAATTTCTTAGGCTTGTGAAAGCAGATTTTATGCAAGAATGTATTTATTTTGTATTACTTCTGATTGTATACTCCTACATGATAATAAGATAAAATTACTACAAAACCATTTAAACAAATTTTAGTATAAGGATTATAGCTGATATCCCAAAATATCATGTAAGAAACTAAAAATCACTAAACTTGTGATAGATTTTAAGCAATTAGAATTTAAAAAATTATATTTTTATGATTTATAATATGATAACTAAACAGTTTAAGCTAATTGTAAAATATTTTTGTTTTTCTAATATTTTTTTTATACTTGGATCCTTCTTTATTAATTGGTGTTCTGAAGAATATAGATTTATAAATTGCAAAAGGTTATAAGTGCAGACATAGAATCTCCTTGCAAATAAATATAAATTAAATTTTAAATAATTTACATCATAATCAATGAAAAGTAAAATAAATTCACTATATAAATGATATTAAATTAAATAATTTATTTCAGATGACTATAAGAACTTACACTTTCAGATTTTGAGTTGGATGATTGCAAGGCATCTGTTATTTTTGGTGGACCTGATGAATGATTTACATCTTTAAAATGAACTAAAATACCATGCTATAAAAGAAAACATTACTTATATATTAAAAAAGAGAAATATATAAAACTGATGCAAACAAAATTATATAATATTTCCGAAAAATAAGAAAATATAATTCAATACTCTTACCATATATTTTTTAATAATTCCTAATCAAGTATACTTATATTACTTGATTAAATATTACTTATTATTAATACTTAAAATCAAATATTACTTATTATTAATACTTAAAATCAAGTATTACTTATATTATAAAGTATTATTATAAAGCCTTACACTTATATTATAAAGTATTACTTTAAGTATAAAGTATTAATATAAAGTAATACTTAATCTAGTAATACTTAATCGAGTAATACTTTTTTTGGGTTTTCATGTTCCCATGATAAAACTTAAATCTCAAGTAAAAATAAAAATTAACCTAATAAAGTACAAACATTATTTTTTTTCCAAAAAATAAAGAAAAGAAAAGAAAGAAAGAAATATTGAATAAATTTGAACTAAAAGCCATATCAGAAGCAGTCAGAGAGATATGGAAAGCATGAATTATATGCAAATAATTCTAATTTGGCAATAATTTTGATGTCATTTTGATGGAAGGCTCCATACAAAATCGAGGGAAAACTTTTTTAATAATATATAAATACACATGTTTGATGTGTGTGTAACATTTAACAAAGAGAAAATGATATAATTATAGATTTTAAATTTAAAAGCATTTTCAAAAATGGGAAAGAAATGAAAGAGTTTAGGAGAGGTCTGATAAAAATTTTGAATATTATTTGAAGATTAGATTTTATAACTTTCTTAGTTCCTAAAAAGTTTGATTCCTCTGGTATAGCTGACAGCATTACAGGCAAAATTTGATTACCATAAATGATAATCAATTTCAAGAAGAAAAAAAAACTATACAATTTTCCATTTAAAGAATTTATTTTAAAATAAATATCTTTATCTCAATTTCTTGGAAAGAATATATTTTTCCCCTCATAATTATAACCAAGCCCATTCAACATGTAGCACACTTAAAAATAAATAAGGATTCTTACAACAAATAAAAGGGTTTAAGCAATCACACCTGAATTCCTAACATAAGCCAGAAGTTGTAATTTTTGGAAAATATATGTTTACTGCAATCAATATTCATATCATAATTCTATGAAAAAAAAAAAAAATAGATAAGAGACAAAAATGGATTATGTACATATATTTAAATTTTAGAGGGTGTGGGTATTTTTCTGGATATAAATGAAGCATTTTATTTTTCACAAAATAAAATAACAAATCATCGTCAGTTTTTTCATAACAGAAAAAAAATATTTACAATGTATTCAATTTTACAGCATAGCTTCAAAATAATGAATTTCACATTGTAAAATTTCAAAACAAGAATAAACTTTTTTAATCAAACAGTAATTTCATTTTGAATACACACACAGTAATTTCATTTCAGTAGCTATATTTTTTTAATAATACACTCAAATTTTGATGGTTTTCATCTTATGTTTTAGTATACAGATAATTTAAGTTTCTGTGTGGAGTTGGGGATAGACAGGAATGTAAAAAAAACTACTTGATATAAAAATGATTTCATTTTTTAGACAGTCAAATTCTGATTAGTATTTTATTAGAGAATTTTGATGATTTTTTAATCAATTATGATATTTATATTTTAAAACTTTTGACTTCATGAATAATATTTACTTATAAAGTCAAAAGTTTTTACTCTAAATAAGTAAGTCAAAATTTTTAAAGCATGGATAATTAAGAAAACATTGGCAAATATGCTGCTGCATTCTTGTAATATTTCATACAATGCACAGCCCTATAAACATTAATATCTATAATATTGCAAGAGCCTTCAATTAAAAGTTTTCAAAATTCTGTCTTCTACACTTATACTAAAATTGCTAAAAAACTATATTTTGGAACACAATCTTGAGGTAAAAATATGAAACTATTGATTTAAATCAATTAAAATGTTTTATCTCCATTGTATAATTTAAGATTGCTCATTTCTTTTATCATTTAATCTACTACATAATTTCTGGTTTATGGAATTAGCCTAATTTTTCTTCAGAGATCACAGAAGGTTTGAATTGAGTTAAGTTCATAAAATCTGATAGGTTTGTTTTTTTTTTCCTACATTTTGCATCTAATGCAAAATTAAATGAAGCACTAATTATCAAGTAGTAAGCTTTTCACCAAGTATGAAGTTACTTCTTGATTAGCTGCTTGGGGAGATTTGTATAATTTTATCCACGAATAACTAATTTTTTTCTTTAAATTTACAGCATATTAGAAGTGGTTGTACCGATATCTATAATTTTCACTAACATGGCTTTACAAGATTTTTACAAAAGACATTTTTTAAATTTGAAATTTTACTAATTTATTAAAATGTGGTAAAATACCTATGTACTAACTTATTTTTTTTCCTACTGACCAAATAATAAAATAACATTCTTCTTAGATGGAATATAGATACTTTTTTTCTTTATTCATAAACATGTATATGAAAAAAGAAAACAAATATAAGTCATTCTGATTTATTTCTTAATATGATAAAAAAAAACTAATTTAGTTAATTATCATTATATCATTTATGAAATATTTCATACATAGAAGCATTTGTAAGCAATCTATTTTCAATGGATCTAAGTAAATTAAATTTGCTTTTTAAATGAAGCACAACTAATGTTTGCAATTCAACAAATGCTTTGTTTAAGAAAATTCATTGACATCATAATTAAACATCCTTGGTAAAAGTATCAACTATTTCATTTGAAATCTAAAAGAAAAGTTTTGCAAAATCATGCAATTTATGAAGAATGTTCCCATCTATTTTAAAATCCCCATATACAATCATAAAATGATGTTTCTTTATGGAAAAGAACAATTTCAAACATGCAAACAATTTCAACCATGCAGAGATCAAAACCATTTTTTCATTTTTGCAAGGTTGAGTAAATATTAAATAAATAGCTTTTTACTTTATAAATATTATGTCTGAATTCATTTGAAAATTCTTTGATTTTAATATAGATATTTTTGCAGCTGATAATTTTTTTTCTCTCAAGAATCTAAATGGGTTTAATTAATTCTATTCATTATCAAAAACTTTAACCATATTTATTAAATACTATCCAGCTTTATTTGTAGGTTCTTCAATATTCAGTAAAAGTTATGATTTCATTTGCTTATTAAAAATTCCTTCTTGCTTTTAGCTGCATCATAAGTTGTTATAAATTATAGGATTCGGCACAGGGCACTACTATTTCAGAAAACAACTTCACATGTTAGGACATTTTCAACAAGACCTTGTATGTAGAAAATGTCACAAGAGTGAGGAAACAGCATATCCTAATATATTTGAATGTGATTTCCTTGCCCATACCCGATTGATCATTTTAGATACTCTTAAAACTAAAAAATTTACACCTTAGTTCCAAAAGGAGCATGAACTTATAAACAAAATGGGAAACCCTGATTGATGGAGACAGGTTATGTTGGATTTAGAGCTTGGTACAAAATGCTTTATCAGAGGTGCTTTGACTTTCAAATCTAATTAATTAAGTGAAGAAGACGTTGTACAAGTCTTTCCCTTTTTTAGTACAAACAAACTAATTAACCTTAGCTAATGTCTAAGTGAACTCAATTTTTAAGCCATAGAAAAAAATAAAAGTGCAATCACTAAAACATGTAGTTATAATTGCTTTGGGATCAGTAACTTGATAGCATAAAAGATTCAAAAATTAAATCATTTTCAAGTATTTGATCTCATTTATTTCAAGCAGCAATGCAAAAAGAAGTTTATTGGTTTTAATAAATTCCAAAACTGACATTTCAGAGTTTTTAGTCTAAATCTAGTGATGAAGTAACATATAATTTTCTAACTCCACTACATCAACAAATATGCTTTTGGAAATCTTATGAGCTCAAAAGAAAAACGTATTTTCAGACCTTTAAAAGTCTGAAAGCGTGTTTTTCTTTTCTACTAGATAGCACAACTAGTCTAATCGAAATATACACAGATTGATGAGAATGTTTATCATTTTTATTGTACTGTTGTACTTCACACTATAAACCAGTTCAATTTTGTATAAAAATGGTGAAGGATGGCCTATTGAATTATTTTCATATTATTGATAGATAGTATATTTTTGATTGATTAAGAGATAAATTTATACTTAATTAAAATCTTCTTTTAAAAGATAATTTTTGAACTAAAATCTCAGCTTTGAAAATTTTCAAAAGATGGAAATCTGTTCCTAGGACAGAAAAGTAGCATCCTTTTATTTATTTGAAGTAAATAATCATGACATTTTATCATCAAGAAATTATAAGTTGCAACTATTAACACATCTAAAAGTAATCATACTGCAATAAAATTTTTTAATATTGCTGGGCGAATTGTACATAATGTCCAAAAGAAGATTGTAAGCTTTTAGAGGAAATGTTTTAGCTATATCCAGGTTCTAACTATTTTTTTTATTTAAAAAATATTCATGACACTGAGGACTACAGTATAAAACTATCTTCAATTTATAGAAACTTAAGATATAATTAAAGAAATTTTTCGTAAATTCATAAGAATTGATGCAACAAATTTCTAGATTTAATAGTGTCAGTTCATACAAAATTTTAATGAAATATTGTTTGAAATACATGAAAAAACCAGTTATTATAAAAAAAAATGATTAGTGTTTATGTGTGGAAAATCAACATTTATTAACAAGCAAGATACTTGTTTAAAAGAAATGTGATTGTCTTAAATTACACAAACTCTTATACATTTTTTTTCAGAGGAAAATAATAACCAGGAGAAGAAAACAGAAAAAATAACAAATTAATACTTGAATTCCTTCAACATTCGCTGAATAGATATAAGCAAAATTTTTTGCAATGATATTGATTTCAGACATAATTAACAAACAATTATATGATTATATTTTATGTGCAGAAATTAGCATTTATTTATCTAAGGGTATACAAAATAATAAAAAGAACAAAAACACACTGAGTGAAAAGTGAATACAACAAAATGCTATATATTTCAATAGGATTTCCCACATCTACTTCTATAGATATATCTACTTCTATATTCGAGATACACAACTATAAAGAAAAGATGTATGAAAATTTTCCTGACTCTACAATGCCAAATACATAAAAAAATAATTTAACTCATTTTTTTTAATATTGATATAATATGTTTCAATGATTTTTTTACTTATCAAAGTATTATTGCACATAAATTATATATTGTTAAAATGCTTCAAGCAAACCTTTTTATTCAGAAATGGAAATCCCAAAATGCTTGATTAATGCTTAATCATTACAAAATAATAGGTTTACATTATGCATTAAATTACTATATAATTATTTTTATAGAACAATTTGGTGATATAAATGTATAATAATTTAGATATCATGGAATAATCTTCATAGAAAGAAAATAAACTTCGGTTAAAAAAAAAAATGGAATTAATTATCGTTTGTCCAAATCCTAAATTCATGTTGCAAAATACTGATATAAAATAAATCTTATGAGTCTAAATTTTTTGAATAAATATTTTAAAAAGCATTCACTATTTAAATATTTTTATTGAATTTGTTTTGTAGTTTTTCATATTGAAAATCCATTTTCACTCAATTCCAAGCTTTGTCATGATCATTTACATTTTTATCTTGATCATGCTAAAATCTTTTATAAATTTTTCTATAAATTAATCAATAGAAAGAAGATTATAAGGAATTTTTATGTCTTTTTTCTACTGAGATGCAATAAAT
>JAPDSC010061842.1:0-13045 GCA_026290005.1 Latrodectus geometricus
AAGAAAAGAAATGACAAACATGTTTAAACTATGACAATTAAAAATATTAATAAACTTTCAATTTGATAAACTTTTTGAAAAAATGTAGTCACAATGGACAATGAAAAAGTCGCAATGTATAACAGCATATTTATTTATAAATAAAAAATAATAATAAAAAATATATAAAAGGATGACTCTGCAGAAAAATATCATGACAAATTTATAAAAGAAATATTGTACAACACTTAAGAACTCTCGTTAATTTATTATATATAAACATATTTTGAAATAGTTCTTTTATTTTGACGCTGTTTAGAAATCAGCCTAAAGGCTCAAGGCTGCTGTAAAGCATTTTAGTGCAGGGTGGATCAGGCTTAGTGTTCATTCTGAACTGAAGAAATTTTCATCGATAGTTCATCTGAATAGTAGACCTTATTCAGAATCGCAAAGGAAGAAACCCGGAAGACTTCCCAACGCGACAGACGTGGATGCGAAGGAAGTGCAATATCTTTCTCTTGTTGTTAATTGGCAGGATTCGAACTAGAGTTATTTCACCCAGAAGAGTAGCGCTCTACCATTAGGTCACGATGACTCCAGTATTTTTTGGGCGGGGGGGGTATTATTTTATGATCTCCTACACTCCAACATTAAATATTTGCACATGTTTTTAGGAATTAATTATGTGTGAATATCAACACAGCGGCTTGAACATACAAGCTAACTACTTGGAGTGTCGTTCCCGTCATGTCTTAAAGAAAGCGAGTTCGATACCTGACTCTATCCAAGAGCATCCTGCAGAAAAGGATGACGAATGTAAAAAAAAAAGTACATGAACTCCAACAGCTCTCCGCTGACGGGAAGTGTCATGAAAAGAATACTAGCTCAGGTGTTGACCTCGTTACTTGACCATCGTTTAAAATTACGAAACAGTTATCTGTGGATAATCATTTCGGACTGTTTGCAATTTCTACGGATATTCTTCTTATATTATGGGACTATGAATATAACTCAAATGATATGAATAACATAATTTATATTTAATACTAAAAGTGTACTCCAAAAATGTAAAAATATTTTATTTTTTATGTATTGTATCCATGTATAAATTTTTTTTAACCTATATTTACTACAACTACTTTAAGCATTTTTTGTATGTTTTCAACAATCTTATTTATTTTGTAAAACTGTAGCTGGATAGTTTAAAAAAATATTTTTTCTTTTTTATATTTCTCCTTGACTGTATTGTAACTATTTATAACTCAATTTGTTGTATACATTTTTAATGATTCCAAGAAAACTTAAATTTCAAACATCCCAAAAAAAGCGGCATATTAGGTACCCATGTTAAACGCAAATTGATATTAGAACAACGCGTATTAAAGTTAAATATTAGAATGAACATATTTTACTAAATAAAAAAATATATTGTCTCGATTAAAAAAAAAATGAATCTGAATAACATTTCATAAAGCAGATTTATCAACTACCGTTGCCGTAAACCAAGAATGATGTCACAAGAACAAGAGTAGTTTTTGTGCGGTTCATTTGTTTTTCAGAAACTTTTCTGAAAACTAGAAATATTGCTTACATAATTTATTCATTTAATGCAATTTAGTAAATATCTTTTGAAGGCATTTTAATGATACTCACACGTACTCAAGTGTAACCTTGATTAAATACACTTAAGTTTGGCATTAAGTGATAATTTGGTTGTTGAAGCACCCCATCCCATTAGCCGAGTGAATGACTACATGGTTGGTCTTATATTCAAGAGTTTGTGGGCTTGATTCTTACCACCATCTCCTCAGAGATTTGGAATGCATTCAGGATTTATTACTTAGTCGAACAGGTGCAAAAATGAACATAAAATGACAACCCACCCCATTATTCGTTATTGTAAACCTCTGATTTTGTAATCTGAAGACCCCGAAAACACTTAAAAAACCCATTATAACACAAAAAATAACTACTAAAAGGGTTAAAAAGGGGATTTAATTGGAAAGGAAAAAAAAAAAAAATATTTCAAATATCAAATCTCAATGTATGACGAGACACAGGAGGACACAAATATCCATTCATATGGATTCGTCCACATTTATAATTTTTACAAACGTTAATAAAATGAAAAAGGCTTCATTTAAAAGTCTCAAGCCTGAATCCTAATGATGCAAACATTAAGTTTCTAATCGTTTTTATGGAAGACTTCTCTCCCATAAATACTTCCAGTTTTTAGCAGGGAGAAAAAAAAAAAAAAAAAAAAAAAAAAAAACTCCCACTGCATACAAAGCTTTTGGATTAGACAGATAAGTTTTCTTTATCCTAACTCTAGTAAGCTTAAGATAATACTTCCCACGCTCCTTCCCCCTATTTAGAGAAATCTTTCCTTCCCAAAAGAGATTTTTTCCAAATTTCTCTGCTTCTGTTTGTTTAGACGGATTTTCCAACTGACTGATTCCGAACTTATGCCGGCGAAACAAAAAAAAATTCACTTTCTTGGATTTACATGCTATTTAAAATTTCCCTAATTTAATCACGTTGCATATTCATATATGACGCCGCATACCCTAATAGATAAAAGTCAGCACTGGGCATGTACTTCTTCTTTCTTAGTCAAAACGATAGAAGCCAGTAAACTCCCGAGCACCCACCTTGACTAATGTGTAAGCAGAAAGCATACATACACATCCATATCACACTGATCAGCTGTGACTGGAATTGAACCTACAGCCTAGTATTTTGAAGACCTAGGTGATATCGATAGGCTGCGATGGTTCCTGTTTATAATGAATTTAATTGTATAGTCTGTATAATTAATTTATTTTACAATTATTATCCAAAAATGTAACATTCCAATTATTTGGTCTCTCAATTATTGGAATATTGGTTATTTATTCTTTCCCGTTATACCTTTAGTGTGATAATCATAAATCTTCCTTTAGACAATGCGAGAATGTGTCGCAATATTTTTTCCCTTGAAGCCAAGACTAATTGACTCATGTGAGGAAGTTGATGCCTGAGTTGGCATTCACATTTCAATTAATCAAAAGCTTTTAACCTTCTAGAACAGGGGTGGCCAAACTTTTCTACTCCGCAATTTAAAAAATCGAAGGCGGTCTACCAATGGCAGAGCTAAATTAACGTACAGCATATTTATTTTCGGTAACAAGAAAAAATGGTAAATTATGTAATTTTTCTAAAAAAAACTTAATATTAATATTTACAAAATAAAAATTTACTGAGTAAAATAATCAAAGTATTCATATATCAAAATGTGATCATCCTATTCACTTCGTTTAGTTGAAATTCGGCACTGTATATCTGCCACAATCTGTATTGTGGCTGGTACGAGCTTATTGCAATGCATAAACACGAAATTAAATGTTCATCTGTTAAAAACGACCAATGTTTGTTTTTTGTTCATGGTTGAAAAAACAGATTCGCAAAGATACCTCGATTTAAAGTATGATTTCAAATACAAAATCTATTTGTAAATATTGGGAAACGTTTCCTCAGAAATTATGTTTTAAAAATCAGTATTGCTAAATATGCTTTGGATCTAAGAAATATATCGCATCTTAATTTAATAATTTCTTCCTCGATCATAACTGATGTGATATCTATTAAATGTCCTATTTCTCAGATACTCCATCAATGTTGAGATTTTTATTTAAATGGAAATATCATAAAAGTGAATATTCCTTTCAACATAATTAAGTCAGCGAATCTTCTTTCAAATTCTTCAAACAAAACAAGTATTTAGTGAAATCTTTGAAGTCTCGGTTTGGATTATGGATGCACTCTTCCTCCATGTTTTTGAAGTTTCTCGATTCATGTTTTTTTAATTGAGATCCATACCTTTCTATAGTTTTTTTGAATGTTTTAATCGCGTTCATCATGTCCGTTTTAGGTTTTAAATCGTAAGCCTTTAATCATAAATCTTTAAATCGTAAATCTTTGCATAGTTTGTTTTGGGTTTTAAAGCGTTGACTGTAGTGAACTTTTATTTTAAATAATTCATTGATTCTATGTCATAAATAATAAATTAAATTGTTAATATCTGAGATCAATATCGGGACGGTCGCGTGGGCTACCTAAAATGTATTTGCGGTCTACCAGTCGACCGCGGTCGACGTCTTGGCCATCCCTGTTCTAGAACATATAACAGAATCAAAAATGTTTTTGATAAGATCTAATTTTCCCACTAAAACGTAAATAATCAAACATAAATTTCACCGAATTCAGAAAAAAACTGACTAAAACTAAAATTTTTGATATTATTATAAATAGAGAGCTAATATTATTACAAAAATTATATGAATGTACTAAAATATTTTAACAGCTAGGCCAGTGATTCTCAACCTGTGGGGCGCGACCCCCTAGGGGGGCGCGATCATATCCAAGAGAAAATGTTATTTAAAAAAATTGATTAAGTGACTGAAAGGAAAGAACACACACACACATACAAAACAAAGTACATTTCGACATATTTAATAATTAACTTATTAAATTAAAACAATTTACTAAATTAAAACAAATTTAATAATTATTAGTGACTTCCTTGGGCCTGTCTTTGAGAGCAAAGTTTTTCGAAGGAGGGTTTAATATTAGAAATAGACACTCTCAGTTCTTTTTCTATATTTAGCTGAGATCTATATTTTGTCTTCAAAGAAGCCACCACAGAAAATCCAGTTTCACAAAGGTAAGATGTTGAAAATGGTAGTAGAATGCGAAATGCCCTTGTTTTTAGTGCAGAAAACTCATCATCCACTCCTGCCCAAAATTCAAAGAGTGATTTATTACTAAATTGTCTTTTGGTTTCGCCGCTTGCCGTGAAGTCTATGAAGGTTTCTTCCTCTTCGATTGAGAGTCCTTCGGGAGTATTTTGAAATGAATCCCTCACCCACTTGTAACTTGATATCAGTTTGTCTTCAGCAAGAAAGTACTTTTTAAAATTCTTTGCTAGCATTGCTAAATGATTTTCCTAGCTTAATTTTTTGCTGACCAGACAAATTCCAGACAACTCCAAACTTCTCGCGAAACCGTGAGAATGCCGAGACATAGCGGGACGCAAGAGCAATAAAAAAGCATAGGATTCTTGTTTTTTCAATGCTGAGGATCGGTGTTGCAAAATGTCAATAAATTTTGGTATTCTTGGTAATTTGTAAAGTTTAAAATTAAGGTTGTAGTGTAAGTTTAGCGCCAAAATACTCAAAATACATTATTATTGTATATATTTTTTTGTATACGGTGGGGAGGGGGGGGCGAGATGAAAATTATGATTGAAAATTGGGCCGTGAATACTAAAAGGTTGAGAAACACTGAGCTAGGCTTTAAGCAATAATTTACTCTATAGTCCAGAGTACATCGTTTCCGAAGCAGTCTTTGTATATTTGGAAAATTAAGTCAGAAAGACTGTTTCTTGAAAATCTTTATTTCATATTTCAATGATCAGTATCAAGGAAGTATCTCAGATCCGAAAAGTGGGAACACTGTTATAAAAAAAAATTAGAATCAAGAAAACAATTCAAATTGTCATATAAGTTTACCGAAAAATGCGTTCAAAAATATAGTGAAGCCTTTCTTATAAAAACTATATAAAGAACTTCTCATCTTAAAGTAATCATTTTTCAAGTGGTGTAGTTTTCCTCTGAACGAACGGAAACAAAAAAATTGAAGTCTTCATTTGGAAAATGCAATCGTTAGTTAATTTCATTTTTGCATACGAGGGGCGATTCTAACAAGACAAACGATTTAAAGTACAATCAGAAACATTACAAACAGTTAAGCTATGGAGGGAGTCGAATCCACGCACCTTACAACCAAAGGCCCTTTCAACTAACAGAAAAGCGATTAATGTAATTACATTTCTTTTTTAAAGATTATAATGTCTTAATCATAAATTCTCATTCATGAATAAACATTAATCTTTTGTACTATGAAAATACAAATTCGAAATAATGAGGACAAGTTGAATAATAAAATCCATTTGAAATCCGTGAAGTCAACTACAGATGAACGTAATTTTTTTTTTAAAAATCAAACCATTTATTTTGAAAAGCAAATATATTATCATGATTATTTCCCAATGAAACAAAGTGAAATGATGAAATCTTCAAAACGGAACTAATCTTTAAGTAATTTTATCTCTCTCTATAAAACTAATCAAATATAGTTCAAAAGTTAAGCCTTTTACATTTTAATAACATTTAACTCACAAAGAAAATAGTAAACTTTACAATAGTCAAAGATTATAAATTATTGACTGCTTTCTTCTACTACTCCTATCTAAATTTTCGAAGACTATAAGTCGCATACACATATAAGAGAAAACCTTAAAAACTCCCAAGTACTCTCTTGACCGACACGCAGGGAGACACAGCTTTCATTTTATTCAAAAGAGCGCGGTCCTACCATTGAGCCGCAGCGATTGCCTTACCAACGAATTAGTTGGTCTAGCTAACACCCGACTAGGGCCGTCCTAAACAATGGTCATATGACGATGTCGACACCTGTGCTGGTACTCGGCAGCTCCCTTCCGTATTCCTTCATTTCCATACCGAAGAACGTGGGTCTTCTGAAGTATTTAACTCTTTGAGTACAAAATTATTTAAAGACAGCATTGTATTGAAATAAGCAGAGAACAAAGTGTCCAGAAAGTTTAAACAAAATATATTTCTGTGACTATCGGGTTTTTGAATAGCCTATTCTTTTATTGTGCCCTCACAAGTACGCAATAAGAGAGCTATTCCCAATAACAAATATCGGCCGTAGTCTTGACTCCGTTATTTTAACAAGATCCGACATTTGGTTAACGGCACAAAGCAGACAGAACACTATGTTTCTTTTCGGACCAATTTTAAGGGAATTCGAAGAATCTTTAAATTAAAAGTCTTTACAAGAGGGAGCAGCAGTTAAGAGAAAAATATATGGGGTGTGAGTTACCTACATTTTTACACACATACCCCCCCTTCCCCTTCTATTAAAGTTATATCATAAAAAAGATATAATGGACTACTCACACAGGCGTGAGTATTTTCTTTTCTCTTTAATAATCAATATACTGTCTCCAAAAAACCAATAAATTTCAAACTATTTGCAACAAATTAACGCAAGGGTAAATTGAAATTAAATTTGATATTTACAACTAAATCATATTTACTATCAGAAATATTTATTTTTATAAGATTTGTATTTATTTTAATAGATAACTAGTAAGTACTATATTTGGCATTTTCAAAATCGGACAACCCAATAGAGTTTCTGTGTGCAAATACATGTTTTTATTTACTTAACTTATAGTTTTTCAAGATAAAAGGTTCTTTTATTACCTGACAAACTAATAAAAGTCATTGTTTTTAAAATTATACATAATTTTTTCCCCTACCACAACAATGGACAATGTCATTCAGTAATAAAAACCCTAGAAGTACAAAAACTACTTTAAAAAAAAATTCCCTTGGCATGAAACTTTCAGAGAACAGGGATTCATTTTTTTTGAGAAATTCGAAAACACTCGTCTCCTCTCGACCACATTTATTTCCACAGGGACAATCCATTAGGGACAAAGGTACTTTTTATTTTCTTTTATCCCTAAACGTCGCAGAAATAAAATATCTCTGGCATAAATGGCCGTTTTCTTCTCCAGGGCAAGAGTAATAAAATAACTGTATCATAAGCGCGGTTAGATACCTCGTCGTTTTCAAAAGTCACGTGATGAAGACCCTCTTGAAAGGGAAGAGACGACGTTTCGTGAAGACGACAAGAAAAAGGTGACACGTGATTCTGCGTGACAGGAAGAAAAGGGCCGGAGACGTCGCGTGATGTCCCCACATCTATAACAAATTTGAAGAAAAGAAAAAGCAAACGATCTTCACTAGAGACCTGTTGAATAAGTTGCAATTTTTTACCTATTTTTTTCCCTTTCTTTTTTTAGAGTTATAATAAACTAAGAGATAAATCAACGGGAAAGAAAGAGACAGTTAGAGAAAAAAATAAAAATGCGGCAATGGGCGTTTTATAGTAGTGGGGGGGGGTGGCTGTCCGTGACACGCTTAGCAGGTAGGTATCGCTTCGCTTCCGTTTGACCTAGAAAATCGTTTGCCTGTGAACACGGGGTGGAATTTTATTTATTTTCTTTTTCAAATCTATGTTTTATTTTCCACAAATGTTCAGTATTTAGAGGTCAATCGAAGTCTGGTAATTGCCCGCAGGCGATTGATACCAGACGGCAGAACGCTGGCGGCCCGTTCTTGTCACCAAACCGACTGAAATTGGCGAATTTGTGGAACAAAGAAAGTGTTTTCTTCTTACCTATTTATCCAGGCATGTTCAAGAGCTGAATTTAAAATAGAACACGCCCAAACAGCCCGCCGGAACTCGAATTTAGATTTGTATATATCTTGATTTCCGAAACTCAATTAAACAAATGTCTGACAGGGAATAAAAAAATAAAAAGAATCCTAACTCGACTTGAATGCCTGCACCTAAATTCAATATTAAAGATAAAAATCAGCAAAACGTGATATTAATATAATTTGGCGATAAATTTGCATATTCTGTTTGTTATTGCTTTTTTATTCCCTTACACATTTCCGCTACTCATTTTTAACGATCAAAGAAATGTAACCAACAAATTACTGTTGAACCACAGTTAAGCGAAAAGGTCGACACTTTAACCGACACCTTTAAATTACAATTCCACGGGAGGGGGGGGGAAACAACTTATCATATTCTACAAAATTTTTAACACCCTGCAATAGTCAGCCACAAAGCTGAAGGATTTTTAATATTTCGTATTACTGTCTTCTGGCAATAATTTTTTGTAGGGAAAGAAAACCGGAAAACTCCCAAGTACTCACCTAGACAGATGTATGTATGTCCAGGCTCGAACTGGTGTTCTACACAAACAAACCCAATCCTACCTGTAAGCCAGCCTCGAAGCGCCTTTTATACTTTTTTTTTAAAGTAATTCCCATAAAATTTCTAAAAGATGTTAAGTAATAATAAATTTAAAGAATGAAAAATTGTTTTTGAGTTTTCCCACTCATTTATTAATCAATCATATATTATTAATTGATAAACAATAATTAATTTATAATAAATTCTAGAACATACACAAAATATAAATTTATGCAAATTATCTACTCAAAAGAGGAAATGTATGTTATGCTCTGTAGATTAATTGCCTATATTCTAGTCACTTATAGATCACTAGGAGTGATTCGGCCGATACACGTGATTTTGAATCATTTCCCGTGGAAGATTATCAATCATATTTCGTCCCTATAAAGTTCCTATTGTTGATCATTTCTTTGAGAGGATATTAAATGGAAAATAAATAATTAATAGTTTAAACGATATTTTAATACAATCTATGAATATTTCAAATTAAGGAATCACAAAAATAAGTTAAACAAGTAATAAATAATATAGAGCCGCCCAACCTGTCTAGTGGTTAGCGTACCTGACTACAGATGGGTGGGACCTGGGTTCGAATCCTGGGTGGCGCATGGATGTACTTTCTCTCTCTCTCTCTCTTTCTTGTCTTTCTTTGTGTGTGAATGGTTGCCTACCCTATAAACAGGTACCTATGGCATGTGTGTACTGAGGAAGTCGGACTCCACACCAAATATGGTTCAGTTGGAAAAGTGGAGCAGCGCACCCCATATTGTATTGCCAGCCTGGCTGGCTGGCACACGACAACAACAACAAATGATATAGCATTTAACTATTATGTTTAAATAATAATTAAATGAACAAAATATAAATTCGAAAACTTCAGTTTCAAGGTCAAAATTCAACATATTTAAGTATCAATCAATTTCAACCTTCACAAAAATTTAAAAAAAAATATAATTAAATTAAAATTTTTTAAAAAATAAATCAAGCGATATGTATTTTAGTACACGTACACATAAAACATGATTATATATATCTTAATATCTTGTACATCTATTTAAAAAATGTTCACACATTATCTTGAACTATTCGAGGAGAATTAGTCAATAAAATATTCAGTTGACATTTGTTGAAAATTCCTTTTCTTTAAATTTGCCCACTTCTGCATTTTTAAAAGCCATCATTACGTAAAATTATATACAATCGTGACAGTATATTTGGTACTGAACATATTAAAATGTACTTACGGAATCCAACGTGTGATACCCAAGGTTATCAACAGTAATCCAAAGATAAAGCTTGCACTGGCCTAGAATTAAAAAATAAAGAATAAATTTTTAAGAAAATTAGCAGTACACAAATTATGAAATCACAAAACATATAGGGAAAAAATAAATTCAACAAACACATTTGAGAAAAGACAGAATTAATTTTATAATTAAACAAATCACATAGAACTAATCCTTTCTTGATATACACACGTTATCCTATTCTGAAATCTAATAGTTTTAATTTCTTGCAAACGATTTTCTTTTTAGTATTTGACAAAATTAAATGATCAGTTAAAATCGGTATTAATCGCAATCGAATAAGCATTTAAAAAAATTAGGCTATGGGTTATTTTATATATTTCATAACATAAAAAAATATCGTAAAAGAAATGGCAAAATTTAAATACTAGATAATATAAGAAATATAGGATATTTTGTAACTTTCTTTAATAAATTAATCTAAACACACATTATTTTAAAGAGAAAATATAAAAATATTTACCGGACACCAGTTACTATAACATTTTTACTGTAAAATTTTTTTTTAAGATTGGTTATAATGTGTGAGATTGGAATTGGAAGCGATTTTCATAAATCACTCTAGAATATCACAAACACCTTAAATCGAAGGGGCAAAAACATGCAAATGGTGTAACACAGACAAAAATTTGTTAATTGCTGTCTAGATTATCAATGAATGAATGTGCTGCGAATCTCAACTCTCAAAAGAAAAATAATCAATCAAGCAATTTCGAGCATAATTCCTTCATCGGCAATGTCACAGTCAATTGATGGTTTTTTTTTTTCTAGTGACTGATTTGGCGCGCATAATGGAATCGCTGGCGCAACTATTCGTGGAAAGCGGCAATTATTTTTCAATGGAAACAGAGGGGTCAGGCATAAATTGTATCGATTCATTGGTCTGACAAGTCAAGGTACATTAGAATAGATATAATCTCAATTAAGAAGAAAACGTTATCTTAATTATTTCTGAATTATTGTTCTTGATACCAAGTTGGATAAATAAATACATGCTTAACAAATACAATTAATATTACTCGAACTATAATACGTAGTTGTTTTTTTTTTTCTTTTTTTTTTCTTAAATTAGTCTTTATTATTTTGGCAAACGTCTTCTACTGTAGCCACTGAATACATACTGCATTATATACAAATCAACAGATATAAATTTTCATTATTAACAAAACCAACTCCTTAGACAAAGAGACATACATAACGGTGCAACAGAGCCTCGTACTCTACCTTAAGATCAACGCATACTCGGACATTATAATCCAAACATTTCAATAATAATTACTTATTATAGAAACGAAGTCCGAACAAAATTGATCAATATATACGTAACGCATTATTTTCTATGCTTTCCCTTTTCAGTAATACGTTTTTCTAAAATTCGAATTTAAATATTCTTCCTAAAATGCTAATTATTTATTTATAAAAAACATCACGGAAATTGAGACAGTTCTGGTTCATTCTAAGAAATAATTTTGAACCGTTGTTATAAAATTAGCTCAAAAGAAGTCTCTCGCTAATTCTATTGCCAACAACCATATTTCAAAGACTTCACTTTTTAGCATAGGTAAAATGTATACGACATAAAAACGCCGATATATTTTAAGCGAATTTATGTAATATATGTACCATTTAAATGCGCAAAAAAAATGTAGTCTCACAAAATTTGAGTTGTCTTTTTTATTTATTAATCTTTCCGTAATTTTAAAGACAAACAAACTACCTTTCCACAAATTGGCAACAGATTTGATTTTGCAAACAATAATATTTAACATCATTAATGTTCTCTAGTGCCCTCTATGAAACAGAAATAAAAATTGTTTGGAAAACACAATTGTTAGGAACCAAAAAAAAAAAATTAGGGAAAGATGGATTTACGGTTTTAATTTAGGCACACGCGGAAACACGATGGGGGGTTGATATTTATACTACCCCACCAAGCTGTTCAAACGAGTCCAACCAAAACAGGATAAATAAAACATCCACTGGTAACGATGTTTATTTTTATCTGGAAGCGCGACAACGACGAAAATTAAGTGAGGTCTTTGGAAAACACAAATGACGGGTGGGTGATGGGGAATGCCAACGGAGGAAAAATTATCGCCAACACCAAAAAGCATCCTCTGTTACATCTGGAAGGACGCGATCTCGCTAAAAATGAGGCTTCCATCGTCCATAACTCACAGCTTGAAGGCAAAATTCGTTAAATAAGAACCACATAAAGGGTTTAAGACAAACTGCCTTTGACAAGTATACAATATGATTTATTCAACTGACTTACTCATTTTCTGTTGTACTATTTCAATTTTTATAGTGACATTTAAATAATTTCCAATTTAAATGTAACCACATTTTTCTTGGGGTAACCTGATGATGGGAGGGATTCTTAGTGTTTTCCTGAACAATGAGGTCCGATATATATAGGTCGTGCTAAAACACCTTGTGAACAATGAAAATATTGGTCGGGTCTTTCATTTGGCTGGGAAGTTTGTCACTGGAAGCGCCACCGTTTTCTTCAGTCTAATTCCTTGAAAGTAGTTCAAAATGACAAGGTGGTTGATTGAGTTTAACGACTGGAAATGCAACGTAGTAATACAATACTGGCCAAACTTATAAATTAAAAATTTTTAAGCAGCAGGCCGAGACTGATGTTATTTTCGCGTTACGGAGGTAGTTGGTTCGATACTTGACCCACAAAAAGACAATTTTTCTGAAAAGACTAATGCATATTAAATGTAATTCCGGTTAGTATTGTACAAGCCAGCTGAGATGTCAACCTCTTCAGTTGATTGCAATTCAAAATTACGGTGATTTTAGGTTGCGTTGACTACTTAAGTTGACAGAAAAGCGACTGGAAATGT
>JAPDSC010061855.1:2423-13483 GCA_026290005.1 Latrodectus geometricus
TCAGGGAATTCATGAACTCCCACATACGAAAGTATACTGTTATTTTAAATCGCCTGAAAAACTCTTGAGTTGATGAATACATGAGATTTTCATATTCTCCTTCTATCTGTATAGCAAGATCATCTGCTGAATTAATAGATGTAGCCATCATTTCCACTGTCAAACAAATCTTCTGAATTCGCTGTACATGAAGATATATTATTAGATTGAAAACCATCATACACTTCCTTCTATACAACCAGCTAGAGACCCCTTGTGCATAAGAAAAATCGCCAATGTTGAAGTTTTTACTCTCTGCATCCTTAAAACGTCTCTGTGTCTCCTTCAATAACATCATTCCAGGCATTCTGCTTTTCTAGTAGGTCTCTGTAGATCATTTCAGTCGTTCTGCATTTGGCATCTCCCTTCAGTCTCTCATTCTACCTCTTTTCCTCATTTACTCCTCCTGTCTCTCTGTCTTTTCTTTCTGTTCTCTCTCTATCTTTTCTTGGTTCAAATCCTCAATTTTTATTTATCTCATTCTCTCTTTTTATTTCTTCTATTGATTACAATATGATCATAAAATAAGTACGTACCTCTAGACTTCCTGGGAATGGTCAAAAATCTTCCCTCCAAACCCTTGACTCGCTACAGAAAAAAATACAAAATAAAGCATTTTTTATTGCATTGGACCACCTATTCATCCTAAGGGAGAATTTACCTTGGGATGTAAAACAGTTATAAACATTTATACTTTTCCTGTGGTTTTCAGGTGCCACTTTTAAATGTCTACAATTTTATTTATTTAATGCACTTGCCTCATTGTATTACAATTTTATATATTTATTTCCTTTTATATTTAAAACACTATTACTGAGAGGAATTGTTACGCAATTCACTGTAAAATAAAATATGTGTTTCCTCTCATTTTAACTAATTGGCCAAATCTATATAATTATTTCAACAATTGATATAGCATATAAAATCTATATTATGATAGCACAAAAAAATCTGTACTTAAACCATATTTAATGCATAGTATGTTTTTGTAAAAAATCAGGATATCTTCATTAATATAAATTTTCTTGACCAGTAAAGAAATTAAAGTCCCTTCATTTTTAATTAAATGATATAGTAGATTTCAATTGTAATTTAAATTACATTATATTATAATTTATAGCAGTTTTCCATTCCAGGGTCTTTTCTCTCTTGGGATGGTTTGGTGGTCCATTGCAATCAAAAATGTTCTCTTTTGTGTTTGTGTGTGGCCAATCAAGGACTTGGAGGGGAGATTTTTGAACATTTCCTAGAAGACTAGAAGTTACGCATTCATTTTATGTTCAAAAAAATAACTAATAGAAGAAGTGGGAGGAGAAAAGAAGACAACTATAAAGTAAAGGAATTGAACCGGGAAAGACGTATAGAAATAGAATAAGTCTTCGATGATAGAGATAGAACAAGTCTCCGATCATAGAGATAGAATCAGTCTCCAATCAAAGAGATAGAAAAACCCTCCGATCAAAGAGATGGAACAGACCTACCAGAGATAGACCTCTGAACAAAAGGAAAGACATTACCTCCAACGATGAAAATATAGAGACTATTTATATCAAATAAAGAGAAATATAGGACAAGAAGAGTTCATGAGGAATACAGGAGCAAGGAAATCATAAATGGAGATCCTAAAGAAAACAATGCAACTGAAGTGACCTACCTGGAGTGATGCAAGAGAGTTCTAGTGATGCGACAGAGACTATCGACCGATAACCATGGGCGATTCTCCTCATATAAAGGCGGTGAATCTTTTTAATCTCTTCTTCATGACCTAGGCCACTTTATTGCATAGATATGTTTTAAAAAAAACTTGTATAGCAATTAATAAGCAATGTTCAGTGTAAATATTTAAATTTTAATAATACAATAAAGTTTTGTTATTATTTAACTTTATATTTCTGATTTGTTTTCAACAATTCTCCACTATTCTCTAGGAACCTGAATAAGCTCGATGTTTCTTTTATATCGAGGTCAACACAACATTCTTCCTACGAACGCAGTTGCAATGTCTTCCAAACTTAGTGATACCATTGAAGAAAATTTTCCAAGTTTTGTGTTTTGTTTGGTTTTAACTTATAAGCTACATATATTTACCCTCTTTTAGGGTAACAAAATCAAACCACTGTGTGTTACACCATATAAGTAATCAATTTTGCTTTTTGAAATGCTAAAAAGTTAAATAATTGTAATAACTGTTCGTTGGAAAAACGTTTTCTCTCAACAAATACATGTTATTTTGTAAATTACATTTCTGATAAGTTGTATTTTCAAATTTCTCATAGAATCTACTACTGAGAATCAAGTTTGTGTTAGGGTTTAATAATAATTTTTTTAAACATAGTTATTGTTAAAAACACTTAACCTGTAACATTTTAGGCATACAAAATAAGCTTAGTTGTCAAATTTAGCCTTGAGAACAACCGTTTTTACTAAACCATTTCCATCTTTTTTATAATATATATGTAACATACTAACTATTACATACGCATTATCAAAAATTGAAGATATTAGTATAATCATAAAGGTATAATCACATATTCTTTAATGAGTCTTCGATTATGCATTCTAATCTTATCATTAACTCATAAATATTCCTGCTAAGATTTTATTTTGAAATTAACATTGTAGAAAATATATATTTATAATTTCTTATAGCACACAATTTTCTCTTATTTGTGTTTATTGAATACTGTGAATAATAAAATACTTTTCCTCTTTCTGAATTGAATGTTTTTTTTTATTGCGGAATAAAAAAATAATATAAATGTTTATAAATTCACCTATTTATAATAATTTATAAAAATGTTTTAAATAAATAAAATATCTAAATTTCCAATAAGCCTATTTTAAGTTAGATTTTAGTCATTAAATTATTTTTTGGGAAGTTAGTTTTTATGCTGGAAATCTATTTTCAGTCACAGCATTCTGTTTTTCTTTCTGGACCTAATATTTATGACAAATCTTTTACATTTTTAAAATTTCATGAAAGCGAAATATTTTTAGCGTAGAAGTTGGAATCATTTCAATTTGTAAAAATGTGTATGCTTCAAACAAGGTGTATTTATTTTTAATTTAATAAAATATATTTCTTTGATGGAGACTTACATATTAAAATATATTTAAAACTAAATTGATTAAGATTTAAAATACATTTAAAATCCCATATAGTAGGTTATTTTTATTAACATTCGGAAATTTTTGAAACATTGTTATATAGTTCCTTAATAATGATAAAGAAATTATTTCTCCTCCAATTAAATATGTTGTTCAAACTGAAGCAAAAAAGATATATTTCTTTATTTATTTTTAATTTTTCAGGGGAAAATATTAATTAAGAAAATTTATTAAAAGTTTAATTTTTTTAATTTTTTAAATTGATTGATTATTTTCAAATTTTGTGGTAAACATTTATCTTTTCACAGATAAAGTTATACGATTTAATTTTAAAACATATAATAATTTTTTTCATAAATACTAACGAATCACATTCGTATTTCCTCAGCTCAAGAACTTAGATAACATTCTATTCTTGGATTCCTTTAAACTCAAGAACTTAAGATTTAAAACATAATTTGATTGAATGAAAATCTCATTTTCATAATAGATTAAAAAAGAAAATTATTTTGATTTGATATTCATCTAAATTATTTTAACTTGTAAGGTTGAATTTAAAAACTATATCATGTTTATTATATCATTTTCATGATTCTTTTTTGTTTCTTTTTTTATAGTGTTTGGTTTACTTTAAAACAATAGAATAAAAAATACAAAAGATAATTCGATTAAAAATATTTATTTCACGAATGAGTTCTTATAGTAAAATAAAATCATTTAAAATTTCATGTTCCTTTTCTTTCATTTAAGATAAGAAAACTAAATTAAGTTACTTTTTTAGATTTTCTGGCAAAAACTTTTCAAATGCCCAGAATGATAAAATGTAAAAAACACATTCGGTCACTAAACTCTTTTAAATTCCTTACAGATATATTAGACAACATTCACGGTTAAAGTGAGTAACTTCTGTAAAGAACTAAGAGCGAAACTAATTCTCCTTTTCTATTTCACTGTCTCTGTCAAAGATCTTTATTTATCACTTTCATTACCTGTCTTGACTTATGCTATCCTGCAGAAACAGTTGTTAAAGACTCGATCAATTACTTAAGGTAGCAGAAAATTTAGTTCTATAGAAAAACACTTAATTTAGATCAAGGGATAGATTTGGAGTAACAATACAAAATAAAGCGAAAGAAAATTAATTTTTATTTCTTGTTTTATTTTAACGAGATCCATTAATTTTGAAATATTAATAGTTTAAAATTTAATAAAAAATCGTATTTTTAAAAATAATTTTTAAAGTGTATTCACTGAATTATATCACTTACTCTTCGATTGTATAATGTTAGATTTTATAAGGGATATTTAAAATATATGACAAGCCATATTTGAAGAATCATGAATATACTGTGAAAATCAACATACATCTACGCAAAACTAATTTTATTTAATAGCATAATTTAATGATTTTGTTAACAAGAAGTTCCAAACGATGCAGCTAATGAAGTTGCAAAATAATTTTTGGCTTCACATAAAATGTTTTAAGAAAAACATCTAAATGGTATTATTAAATTACATACTAATTAAATTCGTAAATAACTCTGTAAAAAATTTATTTATCTAAAATGTTTGCAATATTATATACTTTCAATAAAAAGATAATTGCAGTTTTTAATGATTTTTTTTGTTTAGCAAGACCTAAGCAAAGGCAATTTTCAGCATTAAAATGAAAGTGTCAATACCACAATATTCTTACTATTTTTATGAATTAAAAAAATAAAAATATTTTAACTGAATTTCTCATTTGTAATCTGTGCTGTTATATTGCAATTGATGAATTTATTATTACAGAAATTTTGAATTAAATGTTAAAATAGGCCATAAAGCAAAACTTATTCTTCTGTATTTTTCTCTTATTACGCTCCTTAAATACAGATTTAATTAAAAAATTAAGTTTAAGAAGTTTAAAATTATTTTTCAATTTAATTTGTTCCCGTAATTAAATTTTTATTATTGTGTATCATAATTCCTGAAGAAAATTACAATAAAGTAAATATTTTTTTTTAGAAAATCATATTTGTATGCGTTTATATATCTATTTAAAACTTGCTGTATAGTAAATATTTTGCGTTAAAAATTTGGTTTCTAATGTTTTTATTTCAAATATATGAATATACACTACATGCCACAAATATGTAGAATATATCTCCAAATTATATAATTTATGTTTTTAAATAATTATGTCACATTAGTTTGAAAATATCCTTTTGGACATAATCTAAAAAACAGCGAGGCTAGATGTTTTACGCTAAATAATTTACATAGTTAACAAATTGATTGGTTTACCAATAGATTTAAAAATATATATATAAATGTGTGAATTAAAATTTTACATTTTAATATAACAATTAAAACATTTAAATTTCTAATTCCTTAAAAAGGTTATAGTTATCAAAATACAAACGTACCTTCTACATTTTGAAAATATATTTCACCCCTTTTTTGTTTGAAGAATCACTTTTAATTGCATCATCACTACTGACCACCAATATTTCAAAACTGAAAAAAAGCTAACAAATGCTAAAAATTATTGGTCTTGAAGCGCATAAAAATCAAGGAAACAAATATTTTTGTGAGAAAACATTAATTCCCATTTCATAAGATAAGAAATTTTAATATCATCTTTTCACATGAAAAATATTTGTAAAGTCTAATACTTTTATTAGTTTTATCTTTTCTTCTGAATAAACAAATGATTTATATTCCAAACAAAAGTGAAATTGGAATTAGACATAACAAATATGAATGTAATAGTAGAAATCAATAAAATATGGAGAACAACGTAATGAAAACATTTAAAAAAAATCAATATAATGAGAAATTAATACGAGTTTATCTTATAAATCTACTATAACAAATAACTTCCAACTAGGTTCCACATTAGATCGAAAATGTTCCAAGATAGTAAAAAAATAATCAATTTGATTTTGTTGATATCATTTGTCTTTATCTATTATTTTTCTACTATTCGGAAAGTAGGAAAGACAGTTGTTATGTACTAAGAACAAGCGATTGCTTAAAGAGATAACCATTTAATACTTTTAATAAGTATTTCATCTTAGTAACCAATTAAAAATAAATACTGATTACTGATTTATTGTAAGCAATTGTTTTTAGCTGTAAAGAGAATATATATATATATATATATATATATATATATATATATATATATATATAAAATTAATTATATATATTTATATAGTACTTGTTATAAATTAGATTTAATAATTATCAAACACTTACTACTATATATATTATAATATCCTATAATATATGTTATTATTTAATTATTAATCTTTATTTTACTTTTTTAAAATTTTCAAGAGATAAAGCATTTAATTACTATCATTTGTAATCCTTTAGGAAATAAAACAGCTGTTTTTTTTCCTTGAAATGATGATATAAAAACCTTTATCACATTTTTATTTATTATTTTAATGAAATCTGAATTAAGTATTTTTTTAAAAAAATATAAATATTTCTGAATAGTGCAAAGAAATATACGAAATTATTTATCTTTCTTTAATACTTAGCATAATATGAATAAGCAAAAAATTCATAATGAATATGTTTGAATGTATACTTAGTGATTAATAAATAATATTTTAAAGTGATGTAGAAATTTATCGAGATTTAGTTTCCTAAAAGGTATCAAAAATAGCATCTTAACTCTTTCATAAAAAATAACATTTCAAATAATTCTGAATATTATAAATGGTTACAGTTTAAAAGAAATCACTTTGAAGATCCTTTGACATACATTTTAATACATCATTTTACTCTTGCGTTCCTGATTAAATGCATTAGAAAGAGAGGTAGATAATTATTAAATGGTACTTTCAAATTCTAATTTATAATCTTGCATATTTTTTCACAGTGTGACACTTAGAATTTTAATGATCTAAATACGCATAGAAGGGAACAACTTCAATAATAATTTAAAGCCTATTTTATAAGTCATCCGAATTTACTTAATTCCTAAAATATGTGATTTCGGAGTTGATTTGTTGAAATTTTTAGCATTTAATCACATGTGATTAACAGTTTTATATAGAAGTACAATCTTTAAACTATGCTTTTGTTGCATCTTTAATTATATCATGATCTACAGAGTAAGTATTCAATCAAAAAATGACAATGGCAAAAATAAAGAAATTAAAATTTTAATTGATAAATTTTTGTGAAACAGTAATTGCTTCAATGCTCCTCGTAAATTAGAAAAAACTGTGAGCCAACAAATTCAGATATAATTAATTCGGATATAAAGTATGGGCACACTTGGCATTGCAACCTGCATTGAAGCAAATGTTTAACTTCTACCGCATCCCCACAAGCACAAAAGCTTTTGATACATTTATACAAAGTAAATAACTTTTTAAATTCTATAACCAATTAATTCTTAAATATGTTTAAATCCGGAAAGACATATTCCCATTTCAGACAAAATTGTTTAAAAAACTTAGTCCATTGAATTCTTGAGGATATCCGATATTCAGTTTTCCAGTCAACCACAGTTTTTTCTCTGGCAACATGTTTTCTATAAAATTTAAAATTAGACAATGCAAGAACCATATTACAAACGTCGCTTGTTTAGCCAACTGATATGATTTCTAATCTTTCGAAGACACAGAGGTTACCAAGTATACCCCTGTGTCTTTAAAAGTAAAAATAATTCAACATTCACAAAAAATTCAAGAGCATATGAGATATATTTAGAATATTGGCTATTAGTTTTTGATGTAAAGTAAGAATGTAAGATTCTGAAGTATGTTAGAATGTGTCACAAATTAAAAATGGAAAACAATGAATCCGTAAAAATACAGTAATTTGTTTCAAGAGACCATATCATGTGATGTTTATTTTGTATCCATTTGATTGCAAAATTGAAACACAAACTTTCATCCATAGTGTACTTATCATTTAATCTGTGTTGGAAAATGAATTTCTCATTTTTATCTTCCTAATTAATGGAAGCAAGCCCTAAACTTTCATACAGCTTACTACCATCAACGAAACGTGCTGCAGCTGTAAGAAACATCTTTTACTTAAAGAACAATTATCATAGTCTTTATAACTGAATGATAAGACAAACAAGAAACAGATGACTAACCACTTGGACTGTTGCAAAGATTATCGGTAAGCATTTTATCTGTAGCCTCAAGATTTTTTTTAATTATAAAATCTATATGCAGAAGATCAGAAAAAGCAAATACTGTATGATATTTATCATACACATTTATATATTAGCTTGGGGAAAAAGAAATCCATTATTTTTACGTGAACTTTATGTAAATTCTTTTGGATTCACTTTGTAAAAAGGTTTAATACAGCTTTTATGTAGAATTTTAGGTCTTGCGCGTTACGACTGCTGACATGCGGTTAACTTCGATCATTTTTGATATTTTATAGACATTTTCGACGATGCTGTATCCACATGCGATGTGCATCTCTAACATCAAAAATACCCGAACAGAATCGACGAAACAAAAATTGTACGTAACTGGTTATTACAGTCTTATATAGGACAATAAACACCTTTCACAATTTTAGCAACCCGGCTATCTTTTTCGCCGTTACAAGAGAAAAACGAAAATATATCGACTTTTCTGTTTGTTGTCTTCCATTTTTAAAACCTGGCACTCGTAACTGAATGAATCAAACAAAAAACCGCAAGAGGATATTTTAGTGTCAAATGTCACCTTTCCAACGAGCATAAATCTGAAATAGTTTGATAGATACCTCACGAGATATCGATCACTACAGACGTCTCCCGAAAAAATAATGGATTACTTTTTCCCCAAACCAACATATTAATTTAAAGTGGAAATTTGCATGAGGTCAAATTTGTATCTAAATTTATTTGGGTATATATATATATATATATATATATATATATAATGAATTTTATCTTTACTTTATTTGGATTTCAGAATTCGTATATTTCAAGTGTATAAGTGTACTTCTAGTATACGTATTGTTCTTTACAGATATATTGTGTTGAATCCAAATATTATAATCGTTTATTACAAAAGTTTTCAGCACATTCTTTGATTTAGGAACAGTTTTAAATAATTACAATGCATTTTATCGTTAATTCCTATAATACTGTTTAATAACATTTCATTTTTAATTGTAACCTTGATCAGTACCTCATCTGAAAAGTGGGAATTTTAACTAATCATATATAAACCATATATTAGAAACCAATACAATTCAGATAGACTCGAATTGTTGTTACTAACGTATAGTAAAATCAAATGTCTTGTTAAATTACAAGAATTTATTATTCCCTCATGGCAGCAGCATCAACAGCAAACTGAAGAGCTAAGACACCATAAATGTAAACAAATAACTAATAATCTCAATAAATTTGCTCCTATGTTAAAAAGAATGAGGCAAATGTTGAATTATGAAACTGAATTACTATACTAATATTTTATTTATCTAATACATTGGTAATTATTAACAAATAAATATATTATAATTTTTTATTAAATATTTTTTATATAAAATCAACAATTAAATAATAAAATTTAGTTGAAATGCCTTTTGTATTTTGAAGTACATATGCATATGAAATAATTTTTATAATGTGAAATAACCATAATAGTTTTAAAATATTGTTATATTAATATAAAATGATTGCAATTGTAGGGTTTATGAAAATGAAAATTTATTAACAATTACATCAATTTTAAATAATAAAAAATGTGTGTGATTATATAGATTTTTAAATGAAAAGTAGGTTATAAAATATAACAGTTTCAATGAAATATGCGCAGTAACAAAAATTTAATTTTAAAGAATGGTTTGTAAGCATATTTTTAGAATTAACAGCATATTATATAAACATAAATTGATACATTTCTCAAAGAAATGTTATTGCAGACTTATGTTTTGTTACTCTATGAAAGTTAATTTTAAAATAAGTTAATGTGTTAGCAATTTTGATGTAAAGCTGTTTATATTTTCATTAGAAAAAAAAAGAAATATTTGTTACAAAATTTTTCACTTCATTCTCGTTACTTAAGTTAGCAAATTGCTCACTCTTAATTTATTTATTTTGTGCAACACGATTTTAATAATTCAGTATTACACTTAAATGGATAATTGTCTAAATAAATTTTTATATTATGGCATTTTTAATATATATATATATATATATATATATATATATATATATATATATATATATCCAAGTTAAACAAATAAAATGTTTCATATTTAAATTAAGAAAACTTGCATTTATTTTAACTGGTGATAGACATGTTTTGCATTACAGAAAACAGATTATATTTAGAGCTCAGAATTGCTAAACTTATTCTATCAATTAAAAACAATTTTGTGCTGATTATTTTTAACTGTGCAATGGATGAAAAAACAGGTGCTTTAAATGGGCTCGGCCGGGATTTGAACCCGGGACCTCTCGCACCCGAAGTGAGAATCATACCCCTAGACCACCGAGCCTCGTGCAAAAAACCTGCCAGAATATTTAATCAATTTTATTTTCCATGTTAGTATTAATTATAAGTTTGGTAGCAGAAAATAAATACTACCTATTTAGAATTTAAATTTTTATACTTGCTATTCTATATACATTAATAAAATTAATTCATAATCATTTCAAATATAATTATTTATCAAGTTGAAAAATTTAATTAAATTGACAAGAGAAGTTTGCTTTGAAGATTGTTTTATAATTACACAAAAATTAAAAAAAAAATATGCCTTGTATATTTAGTACGTTTACTATAACAGGAAACAATATGTTTGATTCCTGTAATAGTAAAAGCACTGAATATGCTGGAGTTAAAATAATATTTTATTTCTAATTTTATAGCTTATCAAATTAATTTTTTACTTATAAATTCAATAATAAATTTTATTAATTATTAAATTCAGGTATGTCCACA
>JAPDSC010061858.1:0-14227 GCA_026290005.1 Latrodectus geometricus
TTTTTTGATGATGATTACTGGCATGATTTTCTATGTGTCTTGTATATGTTATATGTAATCGAACATTTTTTACACGTAAAACAAACATTAAAAGAAGAGAGCATCTAATACAGATTTAATAGACATATTAAGTCTGTTAATAGACACATATTAAAATGATTTAATAGACAATGAAATGAAGGGTGGAATAAAGTATCGACACTTCAGTTGCACCATGGAGTGTTTTATTTTAAGTGTAAAAAAATTTCGACTATGTACTCTCTCACAAAAAATAAATGAACCCCATGGGAAATCGAGTCATAATCACGAAACACCGCACGAAACGTATCTGGTAAGAAATATGCAAATGATTTAAATTTTGACGCCAATGAGACAAGGGTTAATGCGCTATACTATTTGAAATGCGCATGTGGGAAAATTTTAAAAATGGATTGCTCGAGCTATAGGGCTATATATACGAATTTACCGACTTAAATGGACTGTATTGTGACTAGATATATCTTTGAGACGTGATCGGCGGCAATGTGAACAGTTGTCAGGGTCTTAGAGGCCGCGTATAATACACCTCACCGAAGCAGGTTTATTGTACAGGCGTATCGGATGCCTCCTCGAACACAGCGATATGTTTGTTGCTCGCTATTGGTGACAATGTATCACGGAAATAAGTATCTACCATCAAAGAGAGTCGGGACGTCCCAGGAACACAAATGAGCGCGAGTACGTGCAATCAGAAGAACGGCCACCTCAGCACCAACAACGTCGTTGTTGTCGATTCGACGACAAGTACCACCTTCCAGGCATCCTGTAGTATTAAGGGGTATAATTCAGAGATAACTGACAGATGCTGGTTTGCGAAGCCGACGTCCATTAAGACGCTTATCTTATGACACCTATTCAAAGGTAGTGCCGATTGGACTTTTACCGAACTCGGGCAAACTGGAGTGTCATCGCTTGGAAGCATGTATTCTTCAGCAATGAATCCCGATTCAGTCTGCATTCTGATGCTCAGCGCACACTCGTATGGAGGCGAACAGGCATTAACGGCATACAGCAATTTAAGAAATTGTGACAGTGTGAAGAGGGATTTCTTGGGATACACGATCACCTCTAGTCATCCTTCAAAGAACTATGATGACTCACCGGTTGTCCTGACTATATTATCCAGTCAATTAGGTGTCATTTATCAACACGACAATGGATAAAGCACGTCTTCAAGGATATAGCGCTCTCCCATGGCCTGTCTGGTCACCAGACCTTTCGCCAATATTTCACTTTTGGAACTTGCTTGGAAGGCAACTGCATCCATCTCAAAACACTTATGAATTAATTGCTAAGTTGAAAATATTGTGGCATAATCTTTCACAAGGAATCATAAGTGACCTAATTGATTAGATGCCACTCCTTGTTTCAGCTTGTATAGCAATCAGTGGTCTCTAAACAACTTATTGATTTGTAATCTTTTTCTGTCATTGTTTCTCACTAAAACTATCTCTGGTTCTGAATTTGTAATTACTTGATTATCTGCTCATATACTACCTACATGTGAAGTTTCATGATAATAGTTCATTTATTTCTGGGTGCACATATATTTTTTTCTGACTGTGCGTATGTTGGTAATTCTATTTCTATTTTTGCGATACGTAACTTCCTAAACCTGTACTTTTTGTAAATAAATGTGTGAGTTTATTAATCTTGTGTTACATATAATATCTCTAATACTCTTACAAACATACATACATATTATATATATATATATATATAATCCAAATGGAAGCATTTTTAAATTCTTCTGAATTTCTAAAAGTATCCTAATATTATACATAATAAATATTTTTCCACAACTATTCAAATCACAAAACACATATATATTATCGACAACATATATATTATCTTTGACAACATATATATTATCGATTATATGTGACAAACTTCGAAATTAGTTCTGTAACATCGATGAAATTAAAACCACCCCACTGCCTAATTAACAGACGATAACCTCAAAATTGAATTCCAGTCATCCTTATCACAGGACTACATAAAATATGAATATTAATTGCCGAACGTAAGGACGATGTGAATTATGGTTTAATTTTCAAAAACACATTTATACGACAAGATTCTTTAATTTATCATAGTTATTAAAATTAAATATTGATATCTGCTTGATTTTGCCCTCATTTTTCCAATGCCATTGTAGTCGAAAACCTATACATTTCGTTTAAATTAAACTGGCTAATTTTAAAAGGTAATAAAGAAAAATATTACCTTCACATTAGTTTATATTTAAACCAAATTTTATTTTTTTCTATGAAGGTTAATTATTTTTTACTTATAAGTTAATAATTTATTATAAATATGGTTTTTTTTAATTAAAAATTTGTATTTTTATTATTTTTAATCACTTTGTCAGTGGCTGATAAATTTTGGGTAGCATATTTTCTGCACACGCGATTAAAAAACATTAAATGAATTAACTTTTCAGAATGTGATTCATTTTGTGCAAATTTCATGCTTTTTGCGTGTTTCTATCAAGATGCAATTACTTCAATACAAAGCAGTAGTTGCATTATCAAGTTCATGCAGCATTTTAATTTAATTTTGAACAACAGAAGTATGTAAATTGAAAGGAAACAATTTTTGAATTATTGTTTAAAATGTAAATTTTTGCAAACCGTTTAGTTAAATTATAAATATTTAATTCTTAAGCATGTAAAATATTCAGCATTTTTCTTATATAATATTTTATGATAAAAAATATTTTTATTAAAGTTTTTCTCATTTTTTAGAAAATTCTCTATAGATTTACAAAACAAAAAATCTATTTATGTTGGTATGTGTGGGACTTAATTGTTTTTTAGTTATTATGCATTCTGATATCAATTTCTATCCATAAAACAAAACATTTTGTCTATAAAATTATCTTCCCTCGTATAGGATACCAGATTATTACAGTCTATTACAATTGAAGGGTTTCTTTCTTTCTTTTTAAAATAAATTTTAATCTCCTTAATTTTAATTCAAATTTTTGTTTTTATAATAAATATCAAAAAATCAAATTTGTGTTGTGGTTCATGTAAGTATGATGAATTGAATAAATATATATAATTGAATATTTGGAACAGCCTAGTTAAATTGTAAATAAGATTAGAACGCAAATAACACTTAACGTTGGCCATATATGTTAGATCGGATTCAAACCCGACTCCACCTGAAAAGAAGAAGAGCTGAGCATTAATTATCATTAGAGTCATAAGAAGCAATATATGTAATTAATTATAAATTGAATATATATAATTTTTACTCCATTAATTTTACCTTCGGAGACTTAAAATATTCAAGAAAATATTTTTATTTAGATCACAAGAATCTTCGATAAATCCACCAAATAATCCTGCTCCAAGTGATGTCTTGGTACTGTGTGCTTCACCAGGTGAAAAGATTAGTATAGATGATGATGAAAACCAGGTATTATACTTATTCTTTTTTTAATTTCCCTCTATGTAAATTGAACAATAATCGTAAAATATACAAGGATACGTGTTTAATACCTTCGTTGTTGTTACTCATAAATTTAATATTTAATGGTGGCGCCATCTCTTGTGAAGATCCTGTATTACCTAATTTAGAGTATGAAAATTAAGTTCGAGAGGAAAAACATGTTCCTACAAATTATAGAAGTTATACTGTGATACAAATAGATAAATTAATTAATAAATAATAATATAATTATTTAATAAATAATAATATAATACGATAAATTATTAATATCGTTAAATTATTTAAAAGGAAATAAAAAAATTTTCATAAATTCTTTTATCTAAGAAATATTATTTTATGCTTTTAAATGCACAATACTTCATAAGAAATATTATTTTATGCTTTTAAATGCACAATACTTCATAAGTTCAATTCCTTTTTTTTTCCCACACTTACAAATTAATTTAAAACGTAACCTTATTAGTAACATTCCACAGCTCTTGAACTTTTATAGTGCTGCCATCTCTGAAATTATCTCAAAACTAAATCTTGTGTAAGAAAATTTAAATTTATTTAATTTACGTTCTAAAAAATATCTCTTATAATAATTCAAACGTATCCTTCCATTTTTTCGTAATATAAAATATAATTTTTATAATAAAAAATTAATTAAAATTTTTAATTTTAATATTTGTGCACTTCATTAATAATCTTTTATGATGACATAATTTTCATAGTACTCTTAATATGTAAGGTGACGTTATTTCATTTTTTAAATAATTAACTCTAAAAATGTTAAGCGGATTTCTTTTTAAAAAATTAAGTAATCATTGAAGTTAGTTTTTACTACTTATTTTCCAATATTTGTTTAATAATATATTATTAATTAAATAATATATCTATCCAATAATTTTTTTACTACTGTTATTTAATATTTCTCTATAAATATAATTAAAACTAACGTTTTAAAAATGTTGATATGTGCATGGCAACTGTACTTTACATTTAGAAGTATTCGATTATCATTTGCTTTTAGGCTCCAGTAGAAATTTTAGACAAAGTGGCTCAAGATCTGGGTGTGTCTGAAGGTGACGCTGAATTATTGGAGTTGGAAATGAGAGCCAGAGCTATTCGTTCCCTTCTTAAAATCAAGTCACAAGATGAATTTGATTCGGAAATAGCTGAATTTGACAAACATTATGGCGATGTATCTTAAAATACTTTCATTTCTCTTTTCTCATTAAAATTAGTTTAATCGAAATATAATTGCCTGATTTTTTTGTCTACTTACATGAAAAAAACATAAGTAAATACTGTTTATCATCAATTTCAACTTTGTATGTTGTAAAAGCTTTGGCCTTAATCAGGAATTTGAGGCTGTTTTCAAGAAGTACTTTTAATCTCACTTATATTAGAAAATCAAGATATTACTGCTTTGTTTATGAATTTGTTATTAATAACATATTAATAAATATATAAATAAATCTTAAAGTATTAATTTTAATAATAGTATAACAAAAATATATTTAATAGCATATTAAAAAATTTTAATTTAATAATATAATTACTGGAATAGTACAATAAACACAAAATTAATATAATAATAATTAAATGGTTTAAAATATTTTTTTTTTAAATCGGAACATTTTATCACTATCAATGTCATCAAATTATTGCGAATTTCCATTAGAAAGTGAAAATATGAAGCAATCAAATTAATCGTAATCCTGATGTTTTTGGTTGAAAAAACACTTAAAAAATATGTGTTCTTCATTTTAAATTTATCATTATTAAATGGAGATATTTAACTTGAATGAATGAAATAAAACCCAAGATCAATATTTTATTGGACTACCTCTTTTAGATAATAGTTTTTATTCACTTGAGAATAGAATCTACACTTTTTAAAAATGCATTTATATACAGAGAATACTAAGCAGTTTTTTTCAGATCTTGTTGTTGTCTATTGCCAGTCAGGCTGGCAAAATGGGGTGCGCTGCTCCACTTTTCCAACTGAACCATATATGGTGTGGAGTCCGACTCCTTTAGAACACACGTGCTATAGGTACCCGTTTATAGGGTAGGCAACCCTATAAACGTCAATATAACGAAATAAGTCATCTTAAATTACATAAAAATGTATATTTAATCATAAAAAATTTCAAACAGTTTGATTTAACGGTTATTTTTTAAAGGTTCCCTTAACAGAGGAAATTTTAATATTATCGTGATATAGAAATTTCGCTATGACACCCGTATATGCCAGTACATTTAGAAATCGCATGATAACTTGTCTTTGAAGAACGTCTTGGAACAACTTTTAGAGCAGTAGAATATTCCCCATGTGATGATACTCCCACCAAACATTTCCTAAGTGCGAGTAAGGTAAGGTCATTGCCTCATGGAGTTTTTGCCAAATTCTATGTCTACTATCAGTGCAAAATAATGTAGAGTGATTCCTTTGACTGCATACTCATTTCCAATCATCAGATGTACAGTGTCTTCTTTCCTGACTTAATTGGAAACGAATTTTGGCGATAAATGAAGGATTGTTTTACAGCCACCAATTGTGTATTCCTATCATCAGCATCTCTTTGGGCGCAGTTCGAGCTGAAGCTTTGGAATGAGCTTTGGATGACGTTTTTTATCATTTGAATCATAGTATAATACCCTTAAGCCCCTATTACATTAAAGTTGCCGATATTTCATTTTGAGCAACTCCCATAGACTTAACATAACGTGACGTCACAGCTCGATTTTCGGCAACTCGAGCTCATTGTCCAATGAATGTTCGAGATTTCTATTAGGTTTGCTATAAGTAAAATAGCTGTTTAATAACAGATCACTTTTCTGGCTAACATTTTTAAGAATGCCATATTTTACTCTGTAGGTGTCCAGATTTCATGATGAATTCTTATTTGGAAATTTAATTTGAAGCCAAAATTTGTTTATATTACGCCATCTTGCTATTGTTACACTCAATTTTAGCGTTTGAAACTTCACGATTAGAATGATGAGAGCTAATCTTTGTCGACGTGAAAAGGAAAAATATCTGGTAAAAAAATTTCTTAAGACTTAAAATTTTTGTGTTAATTTCATAAAATAAATATTATCAAGACCTAAAACAAAACTGGTATTTTGAAAACATAATATTTATAGTTTTAATAAAATAAAGAGATCACACTCAAACAACACAGGTGAAAATTCTTATCACGTGTAAACACATCTTTATAACAATGATATTTTAATTTTAATTCGGACGCTATTTCATCATACGACCTTTGTTTTAATTTAGTTAATTTATATTGGGGATCTGAAATATCCCATATATGAGGCTTTACTCTTATTTGCCTTTTTCAAGTATATATATTTATCACATGCACTCATTAACAATAATGAAAACATGTTACTTCTTGGCATCTTATTATTTCCGCTTGGCGAAAGTAAAAGACAACACCAGTTCCGTTAATCATCTATTGGCGATACGAATTGCTCGAGTTGCTGCTGCATGCACAAAAAAATTGCTCATTTTCGGCAATTCATAACGCCAATAACTTTCATTTGTTGTCGCAGAGCCGTTAACACTAAATAACGATCTTCATTGGGCTTTGTTGCCTATCTACGACCTTGGCCTGGTCTTCGGTCTGCATTTCTAGTCTCCAAAAAACGTTTCCAGATCCTGGAAATCACACTTTGTGACACTCCAGTGGCTTGCACTACTTCGGCTTGAGTTTGGCCCGCTTCTAACCTACCAACAATTCTCTCCAAGCTTCAGTTAAATGACTTGGCTCACACATTGTACTCATCGAAACAAAGCAGTCACTGAATGCCGATCATTCTTGTCTTCATTGTCTTTTATTCAGTTGAAAGTCAAATTTCATTCAATACCGCTGATGTGATGTTTTTGACGTCGAACTCAAAATTAGCATACTCCACAGTTTGAAAATCAGAAAAATTTTCATTTGTGATTCTCTTTTTCCATTTTCAGCAAAAAAAATTTCGCTTAAATCTTTATTTTATGTAAAACTTACAATATTCTTTAATTGTTTTGAGCAGTATATATATAAAATAGCATGAATTATTTTGCTTGAACTTACCGTTTAATATGTAATTCAATTTTTACGTTAATTAATCATAAATATACTATGTATACTATGGAATTTATTTACATTATATTCCAACGAAATTATCATTTTATGCTGTTCATCAAAAAAAAATACTTAAATAGATATTGTTTTTTATCATCCAACAAAATATCATTGTTATATTTTATAGATCAAAAGATATGCTTAATTTTTTTTTCCTTCGTGGTCAAAAGAGGAGATTAGTTTCTTAATTGGTATCATACTTACAACTCTTCAACACAAGTGAAGGCTCATTAAAAGCATCCTTTTCATGTTAGTATGCCATTGACAGGAGTACTTTCAACGAAACTTTTTTGCGGTTATAAATGGTGGCTTTCAGTTCACGAGATGATATCTTTCACAAATAATCTATGGTGCCTCCTTATGTATTCTAAATTTTTTTATAGTGCCTTTCATATGAAAAATTGCTCCCCAACCTGTCTAGTGGTTAGCGTACCTGGCTACAGATGGGTGGGACCTGGGTTCGAATCCTGGCTCGGGCGTGGATGTACATTCTCTTTCTTGTCTTTGTCCTTTCTTTGTGTGTGTGTAAATGGTTGCCTACCCTATAAACGGGTACCTATGGCATGTGTGTACTGAGGAAGTCGGACTCCACACCAAATATGGTTCAGTCTGAAGAGTGGACCAGCGCACCCCATATTGCCAGCCTGGCTGGCACATGACAACAACAACATATGATAAATTAAAATAATCTCGATTTTTCCAGTATATTATTTGTTTGTTTGCAATACATTTCTATCAATTTATTTCTGCCGACTGAAAAGTCACTAAACACAATCTTCAAATAATTGTAAGCCCCTGTCAAGTGAATCTACAACCATATCAGTAAAAGAGCATTGTGATTACGAATTATTTGAAGTGCCCTAGACGTTATTAATGAACAAAATGAATCTTTGGTCGATTTAGATATAGAATTCATTAATTCTCAATCACGAAAAAGAAGAGCTTTTCACAACAGGCTGCTAGAACCTTCTTTTTGTAACTGTATCAAAAATAATTTTATTGTTTACAATTGTTCTTTGAGTATCAATTTATTGTCAAAATCCGTGAATTATTCAAGAGGAAAAAAATTAGTTTGGGGAAAAAGAAATCCATTATTTTTACGTGAACTTTTTGTAACTTCTTTAAGATTCGCTTTGTAAAAAGGTTTAAAACAGTTTTCATGTAGATTTTTATGTCTTGTGCGAAGCTACGACTGCTGACATGCGGTTAACTTCGATCATTTTTGATATTTTATAGACATTTTCGACGATGCTGTATCCACATGGGAGGTGCATCTCTAACATCAAAAATACCCGAATGGAATCGACGAAACCAAAATTGTGCGTAACTGGTTGTTACAGTCATATATAGGACGATAAACACCTTTCACAATTTTAGCCACCTGGTTAGCATTTTCGCCATTATAAAAGAAAAACTAAAATGTATGGAATTTTCTGTTTGTTGTCTTCTATTTTTAAAACCTTGTACTCATAACTGAATTAATCAAACAAAAAACCGCCAGAGAATATTTTAGTGTCAAATGTCACCTTTCCAATGAGCATATATTTGAAATTGTTTGATAGATACCTCACGAGATATCGATCACTACAGACGTCTATCGAAAAAATAATGGATAACTTTTTCCCCAACCTAATATTTTTATAAAAAAATTATTTCCATTACGATAATCTCTACACAGAATTCACATTGCTTCTCATAAAGCGTCATTAAAAATAAATTGTTTGTTTTTCCTACGTTACCATTTTTTTCTAGATACAATTTAGTTTATACAAGATTGTTATACTTTCTCAATATACTATGATATAATTCTTTATGGATGTTATTATGTTCTATAAACTGCAATGTATATGGCTTTATAAAAAGGCATACAGAATTTAAAATGTTTGGGTAATATTAAAAAACTTAATCCTTTGAGGAAACATTTATTTGAATAATTTTTTGCATTTTGGAGCACATTTAATTTTTTTGGGGTATAGAGTAATTTTTGAGAACAGCATATTTTGTGCGAGAATTTATTTACTTCATGATATATTAATGTATGTATGATATTGGGATAACTTTTTAAATATTCAATACTGCAAAAAAGAAAAATTTAGGAACAAACAAATTCATGTTCTATTGTATTGATTGCCTTGATCTACGAAAATAGAGATTCAAAAAAAAAAAAAAAAAAAGGAAAATAAATGCGATAAAGATAATAAGTGAATAACCGGCATAAAAAATATTCTTAAAAACCAATCAGTAGATGTTATCGTTTTTGGATTGTAAACATTTATAAAAATAAACTGAAACTTTTCTGAACTGATAAATTTATCAACGGTAAAAATTGTTTTGATATGATACAATCATATTATAGTTTAGAATTATCATTCAAATTATAGTTTATAAGTTTAGAGCAGATTAAAAAATACTTCTTTTCTTTTTAATGTTTTTTTTTTCCTTTATTAGGTAATTTTTGAAATAAAAATTTCTTCTTTAATTTTTGATGAAATGTCATTACAATTTAGGAAAACATTAATTAGCCTGACAATGTATAAAATATTATTTATTAAAACATAAAATATATTGTATAAAACTTATATTTTAATAAATAATATTTTATAATAAATTTAATTTATTAATAAATTTAACTTCATTGAAGACGATAAACACAAAAATTCATAGTTCGTATTAAATAATTAAAGTTGGTGATTTTATTTAAAAAAATTAAAAACATTATTTTTTAAAAATTTGATTCTTAGTAATTTAAAAAAGATTAATTTTTTCTTTACTTAAATTCCTTTTTATTTTCTTCACCGTGAACTAAATATATCTATTACAGTTCACAAGTTAAAAAAAAAACCAATCGAATTAAGTTTGATAAAAATAAATGTATACGACCAATTTATTATTGATATAATAATGTTATAAATTAACAAAAATATTGATTGCATTTAGTATAACAGATAAAAGAAAATTAAATTGTTTCTAAGTTTTTGAGATAATGATTCAAAATTGAATTTTTCCTTTACTCAAAAATTTTAACTTTTTATATAAAAGTTAATATGACGTGTTTCTCGTCTTCTAAATATGCATAAAAACAGTAAGAATATATCATTGTCTGGGTTATTAAACACAAACACAAATTCAGTATATAGACATCTAAACAAAGAAATATTACAAAATAACTATTCATAATTTGTATACATGTATGCAACTTGTTTATTAAATTTTAAGAGTTCAGAATAATTGTATTTATTTCAAGTTTAATATAGAAGCGTGAAAATGTTTTCAAGCTTTATAGGTTTCATTACGGAATGTTTTTCATCAAAAATCAACATCTTAATATCAAAATCTGATGACAAATAATCAATTCCGTTTTAAGTGAACCGTTAAAGATTTCACATATTCTTTACGAAAGTGTTAACTATATTGATTTCTAAGACATGTAGTTAGTTCGCATTTTTTCTGTAACAAAATTTTCACTTTCATTACAATTATCACCTTAATAAAAGAAATTTTAAAGCTTAGACATGAAACCGGCCATAAATACATTATTATTCTAAAAAGAAACAGAAGTCAAAATACATAGCTAAAAAAAATTTTAATCAACAGAATACATAAAGTAAAAAGGCTGGGGTTGAGAAAGAAACGAAGGGATGCATAAGAAATGGTGCTTTAAGAAATTGGAGCAATTATGAGAACTATCTTGAAATTTTTCCGTCGTTAACATAAAAATGAATATGTTTTATGATTCTAATGGGATTATTTTCAGCAAAAATAAAATTGAAATATATAAATATGGTAATATTTCTTATAATTGTTTAAGAGCCGCGGTGGCCTTGTTGGTTAGGCGTCGTTCTCGTTACCAAGAGGTGGTGAGTTCGAATCTCGCCTTAGCCGAAGATACGTCGTGTTCACTAATGGCGACTGGGCCACTTTAAATCTATCGGGTCGCAATGTTCCATTACAAATTAATACCTCTGGGGACGGTTGGAGTCAGGCTTTGGGTTAATCTTTAAATTGGAAGATTCAGATGGTGCTGCCATCTATGAGCCAAAAGTCGTACTTCCACCTACTATGAAGGTAGTATGAGGGTGCTCTATTCAAAAACGGAAAACGATCCCTCTCTGACTTCATTTACCTAGTTTCCCTCACGGGAGGGTTGGCATTGCCAAGTGTCATCAGAAACAACTTAGTTGCTTAAAGATTGAAAAGCTAGATGTTAGGAATATTCTTAAAGGATTGTCCTCTTACTGCAAACGACTATAAATTTTTTATTCATACGAAGTTGCCTTTTTGTAAAATCTGTACTCATGTCTCTGAAGCATAAATCCCGAAAATTATTACAATAATTTTATATAAAAAAGCAGCTTGGTTCTTAATTTGAGAAATACATAAAAAAAAGCAATGTTAAAATCGTGTGGCAAAAATTTTGTCTTCAATATTTTTTGCATTTTGAAGAACTAGTTGTAAATCCATATAAATAATAATATAAATTAAGGGATTTTCTTATTAATTAAAACTGACGAATGTTTCGGGAAATTAATAATTATACATTTGAAAGCTGTTATCATAGAATGTTTTCTTAAAAAAATAATGAAAGGGGAAATTACATATTAATTATTTAATTCATAAGCTTTAGCATTTTGAATAATATCTTACTCAAAATGTATTTGTATTCTTTCCATTGTTTCATTTTCGGTGTATTCAATTCTAAAATACATTTTCTATCGCCAACTCATATTTCATTTTAGGTTTGTCTTTGCATAATCACCGATAAGAATTTAATGATTGTAGTAATCAATGATAAGCAGAGTCCAACAATTTAGCGATATGAATTCAAAACACGTTTCTTGACTTAGGAATGATATACTCTCTTTTAACATTTTCTGTGTCAAAAAATTTATTATCTTCCAGTTTATTTAAAATTCTTTGAATATAATAAATGTTGACTTCCATTTTTTTTTTACTTTCCTAAAAATTTATTTTCAATAACATCATTTAAATTCATCAGTAGAAGTAAAGGCAATTTTTGATTTTCTGTTTTACTTAAGCTTGTTTTATTCATTTAATAAATTTTGTAATAAAATTAATTAATCCTGGTATTTTAACTGTGATATTAAATTCTTTAATATCACAGTTATATAGCGGTAGATTAAATTCTTTAAATTATTATTATTTAAATTTATTTTCATCAGCAAGTTTATGTAAAAAGAATATAATATATACATGATATATAATAATATATAAATTGCAGCAGTGCCATCTCAGAAATAAATAACAAAATACTTTTACAAAATTATATAAATCATTCAATATACAATTATTTACCTAAAAGTGTAATTTTAATGATATAAATCTCATGTAATAGCGCGTAAAATTTAACACATGAAAGCTGTTGTGAAATTTGTTGTAACAATGAATTTTCGGTCATCCATCTTATATGCTAGAGAACTTTTATAGTCACGTGTACCAAAAATGGATGCTTTTAAGCAATTTCAAACCCCCACGCAACAGGTGTTTATACAAGAAAAAACACCTCAACTCCCCCCCCCCTTTTTTCTTTCTTTAATAGTGACTTAAGTCAAAACTAGCACCTCACATGTAAATTCACGGGAAAAAAAGTTTTTATAAAAACTATTGAAAATTATCATACAAATTTTTATTTTCTACTGTGCCACATATTTTGTATTTAATTATATTTCATTATTTAACATAAATACTGTTGCGCACTTATTAAATTTTGGAATGTATAGAGAATTCTAAAAAGTGCTTGTAATGACGATTTGTGAACTCGTTATATCAACAGGTCAAATTAAATCTTATTTCTTATATCAAATATCATATACAACAGAGAAAAAATTATCACAAATAATTTTGAAAAGAGAAATCGTCTGATAAGAGCATGTGACAATCATTTGTTTGTTTCTTCTCGTTCGAAAAAAGCTTGTAAATTTACGAGGAGGAAGAGGAAGTAACCAAAACTTAAACCAAAACTTTTTCCCATTTGTTGATATCAGATATGAGCATAAGTAGAAAATTTTAAGTGATTGGTTCATTTTTTTTAATAACTAAAGAACTTTATCAGAGAGGGAACATGTTTCATCAGCCACGGTTATCTTCCTTTAAATTGTGATAAAAGATATTAAATTTAAAAGTTTCCTATTTTTCAACTCCGTGACTTACTGAATGAATGTGCTTCTGAATTTATTATTCACTTTAATTTATTCGAATGTTGTGAACCAAGTAGAAAGGTAAGCTTTAAATCAATGATTTGAATTTTCTCATAATAGTAATTTATTTATATATATATTGTTGGATAATTTATTAAAAGATATGATTTGAAAAATCATCTGTAAAGTCCAAAGGTTTTTTTTCTAATCTCCATTCCATGATCTCAGCTGGGTTCGAATCTTATCCGTATGCGTGATCTGGCAACACAAAAAATCAGACATAATTATGTCACGTGATACTGCACGAAAACGGAGTTTTAGTTTTTCGAGTTTACAGTGTTATAAAAAGAATGCATCGGGCTTGCTAGTTGGAATCTTGCTTTTATAGTTTTCCGTCGCGTTTGCTTAGTATATAAGATCCGCATACGAGATCAGATGAACCGTATT